>JBAMIB010130001.1:0-13729 GCA_037177415.1 Kaempferia rotunda
GAATCATGTTCTGTCGTGGCGGAGAAGATAAGGTCCTGAACAAGTTGATGGACACCATTTTTGTAATCTCAAGGATCGCCCTTTCTGGAAACTTGTTGCAGAAGCTTTATGTTGGGTCACTAAAGTCAAAAACAACGCAGCAAAAGTTCAACTTTCTCAAAAATTAAGCTTTGTTTCTCAGAGTCAGAGAGACGCCCTTCAGGAGAAATTACGAACGTAGAAACGCATTATCAAGCAGAGAACAAAGGAAGAGCTCGAAAATTCAACATTTCTAGGGTTCCGCTTTTCTGAAGTATCAGAATGCCTTATCGTTCGAGATTAATCTCCCCAAAATCAGCGCAGGAGTATGAATCGCCAAAGAGAGAGAATTCTTTCGCCCGCTCCTATTGCTGAGCCTCGAGCCGATTCTGGAGCAAGCAAAAAGAGTATTTTGGGAGGCTGAGAACAGCGAAAAGAAATTCGTCTATCCAAATCGCAGTCGGCATCCCTCTTTTCCCTACAGCCGCCGTCTCCTACTCGTCCCCTCCATTGTCCGCCACGGTTTTGCTTCAGTCGCACGAGGAATAAGAAGAAAAGGGACATTGATTTGAGGAGACGAAAGGAGGAAATTTAGTAGCTTTTTCAAAAATCCTTTAAAATATTTATTTTGCTATTAAAATTTAAAAAAACTCCCATTTAAAAAAATAATATATATTTTATACTGGTATGTTTTTAGTTAGCATTAAACATTTAATTTTTCGAACCACTAATCTTGGTTGGCTGATCCAACCTTATAAAAATTTTCACTTGCTATCAAATAAATTTAGAAACATTAACGGATGTTCATCTAAACTAGGTCTATTTCTCACGGAACGAAAAATCTCTTACAGTGTTAAGATTTAAAGTTTAAATCCCTTATTATTAATTAGATAATCTAACCATTACACCATTGTCCTGTAAAACATTTCTGGTATGATAGTATAAAATAGAACCTGTCACCTAATGATCTCATATTTTATACTTCTAACTCATTATTATGAGTCATCAATTATGAAATATCGTTTTCATGGGGACTCATTTATGTTAACTTCTTTCATCTTCATTCCCTCTAAGAGTTTCATTATTTCTCTAAAATTTAATTAGAGTTAGCTTAATAGTGAATGATATTATCAAGATTTTATATTTAAGATTTACAAATTCAAATCTATAGTTAAATTTATTTTTTTTAATCCAAATTAATTTTTGTGTGGATAAACACACCAATGATTCCATGTACCAAGCGAAACAAATGTCCCACTCATTCTCCTCGGTCTTCACTATAAATATCCATTCCTGAACGCCGTTGACAGGTTCTTCTTCTCTGTCTGCCTTTGGGTTCATAATCATGCCAAAGAAACGGCGAGGTGGAAGAGAGCGGCGCTTGATAAAGAAGAAAATTTGAGTGAAGTAGCTTGCTGATTGCGAGAAATCGATAAAAGCTCGATTTTCCCCCCTTTTTGTTGGTCCTCCTTCCATTCCCCTTCTCAAACGAACAAAAATCCTCCGAATCTTTGAATCTGTTGGTCTCTTTGCTGTGAAATTTGATCGTATTTGCTTCTTTTTCAAGCTATTTTCTAGTGATTGGGCGGCTTCCTCTTCTTCTCCCTCCTTTCTGCACCTGCATCCGCCTCCGTCGGGTTCGACTTCCGGATCGATAAGGACGAGGGTTTTGGCTCCGGGATCAACAGATTGGCTGGTGGCATCTCATGATTTGGATCTTTCGGGCTACCGAGATCGGCTTCCTCCCTGGTGAAAAAAAGGAGGCGTCTGTATATGGAAGAGTGCTCCACCTGGGAATTGTCTTGGGATTCGCTTCATCCATGTCTCGTGTAGTCGAAACTGTTGGCGATCACTGCTTTTGTGTCACTGCGCATTCTCGAGGCGCCATAAAAATGTGAGGATGCAGACGAGGCAAACGAAAGTTAGGTGACAAGTTTTTTGGCACAGCTTTAGGGCTTTGTTTTGGGGTGTTGAGTAGAGGTGGAACAGTTGCTTCGGGATTCAAAAAGAGTGTAGCAATGGCTTCCTGGTTTGATCCTTACTTTAACAGCTGAATTTGAAATTAGGCTTCAATGTCTCGCTGCTTCCCTTATCCACCACCAGGATATGAGAAGAAGGAAAGTGTTCATGCAAGCAGCGGCCATGTCAGTTTACTGGCTAAGGTGCCTATCTTAAGCTTCTCCATTTTCAAGCATGTTTGCCATTATTAGTTTTTACAGTTTTTCCTTTCTTCTGCCAACTCCATGCAGATTTACACTGGTGTTTGGTAGTGACTATTAAGTAATGCACAGCAGTAGGGTCTTTATTGTCATAGTAATCCTTCAATTGCATTTAAAGAATGCACCTGTATTTCACTTTTACAGTATGTGTATAACACATTATTGAATCTGTTTCAGATAAAATTATTGAAAAAATGTTGTTCTTTAACAAATATTTGTGTATCTATCATTCATTAGATTAAACCATTTTGTTAGCCACTTAAATAATATATCGAGTTTTATCTCATTGAACTGCTTTTCATAATCAGTTTTTGGTTCTTGTAACTTCAGACATTTCAGTTCAGGAACCTGAATTCATAACCTAATTCAAATATTGCTCCATAAATCAAAGTCATATTCATATTTTGTCATTTACTTATTTAGTTCCAGTCCATTTTTTACGGTTATAAATGTTTGATTTCTTTCATACAATAATTGATGTGGAGCATTCTTATAAAATGATTGTTATATTTTCTTATTCAACCATGTTTGTTCTTTAGCCCTTTTGTTACGTTATAACTACAACTAGTGAGCATGGTACATCGAAAAGAGTTTTAAGTTGCTCTTACAACAGATTTTCTTTACGAAGAATCACAATTGTTAACACTATCATCATTCCAGGAGAAGCACAGACTGAAAAGGCATAAAAAGGAGAAGGATAATGAAAAAAGAAAGGATAAACATCTAAGGAATGATAGACACAAAGAGAAAAAAGACCGAAAAGAAAAGCATAAGAACAACGACAAGCATGAGGAAAAGGTCGGAAACAGGACTTCCAAAAAGTGGGATGTAAACCAGATCCTTTTCTGCAATGAAGGCATGTATGATGGCAAACGCAAAGCCAGAGAGATTGAATATCGTAAACATTCTGATGAGTTGGACTGCTGGATCAAAGATGAACAGGAGATTGCTGCAACAAGAATGATTGACAACTTTCCTACTACAGTTCAAAGAAGCTTTGATGTAATAGGAGTTCCAAGGAACAAGGAAATTCCTACTCGTGTGGATTCTCAATCAATGAGAGCAGGAAAATTCCCTACTTCAATTCAAAGATTCAGTGAGGTCCTTGGATCTGTAAATGTGGCACATAAGCACCAAAGTCCATATAGTGAGTTGCTCAGAAATGCTATCAAAGACCAGCCAGTAGCTCCCTGTATGGTTCAACAAAGACCGGATGGACTTTATACAGCAACTACTATGAAAAGCAAGAAAATTGAACATAGCACAGGCACTGCAATTCTAGGTAATAAATTACAAAATCCTAGAAATGATATTAAGGAGCCGCTGAGGGGTCAGTCTATGGTTGTTCAACAAAGATCTGATGCTCCATGCAGAAAAACTTTTGCTGAAAAGAAAATTCTTGAACATAGCAATGTAACTGTGAATCCTGGTAGTCAAGTACCAAAGTTATTTGGAAATGATGGTAAGGAACAACAATCGGATCACTTTTTGATGAAGAAAACTACTGAAAATAGCAAACTTGTTGTAAATGGTAGAAACAAGGTACAAATTTTTTTTGGAAATGATGTTAAGGAACCACTAGTGAGGGAGGCTATGCTTATTCAACAAAGATCTGATTGTCCATATGCAGCTATAGACATGGCAATTCCAAAATTTGAACGCGACGATGTTCCTGTGAAATCCAGTAGTAAGGTACAAAAATCTTTCAACTTTGTTGATACATCAGTGAGTAACATTCCCAATCTGCCTCAAAGAACAGTTGATATTGCTTGCTCTATGGAAGCAATTGGTGATAGGGTAGATGTAAAGAAGTTTGCTCCAAACGACATGATCATAGACCAGAAAAAAGTGGTCGGTGTTAACCCATTAGTGGACAAGGATTCATCAGAAAAAAGGATTGAAGCGAAGGTGGAGAAGAAAGCGGAGTATGCTTACAATGAACAAGAAAATAGAGGTGCCTATAGAGTTCAAGACAAGAACAAAAATGAGATTGACAGACTTATTGAGGAAGAGAAAAAGCTGGCATTAGTTAGGGAGGAAGATGAGCATGAACATATTAAAGATGTCGATGCAAGAGAACTAGGAAAAAATAATGGTGGAAATCTAGAATTGCTAGCTTCCCAAATGGACAAAAAAGGCAGTAATATGACTCGTGAAAATAGGAAGAGAAAGGAATTTGGGTTGAATGGTTTTGTACCAGGTTGGTATTTTTTTTTCTTCTCATTTTCTTTTTCTTTTTTGATCTGCAAGCCTCACTTAGTCTTACCAAATTTACATTAAATTGCTTTTTCTTAGATTTGTTTCAACATTTTTGCTTTATTCTTGGCAGAGTTCAAATCACAGTCTAACAAACTCCGAAAATCTTCTTCCCATCTTGAAGAGAGTGGAAGAATCGAAAACTCATCCCAATCTGCTTGTTCCTCAATGAAGCCTGAGACCATAAATAATACCAAATCAGGAAAGCTTCCTGTGTGCAACAAGGAACACAGCGTGAATGGATCAAAAGTTACTGAACGATCTTGGTTTCACTTGAAGATGCCCACACTTGAAGATGACACAGGAAACCAAGTTTCTTCAAGGCCTCTTCACCCAGATTCCAAGTATCTTGATCTAATATACTCTGTTCCAAAGGTAGAAGATTTGCCACAAGAGGATTTATCATGGCTATTCAACACATCTTGTGATTGTTCGAAGCCAAAGCCTAAGGCCGAGGAGACACCCGAAGTGTGGGATAAGCCGATAAGAATTGAGTCAGCTGATGTGATTGTGATGCCATATGTTATTCCGCACTGAGATCAGATTATTTTTTCATCCCCGAAATGTCTAATTCAAACTGGATTTGCCGAAGGAGCAAGATGCATCGCCCAACTGCATCTCATGCTCTGTGGCTCTCAACTCACTCCACCAAGATAAGTCAGCACATGTTTAGTTATATCACCGCAATGCTTCAAGCGCAGAATATAGAATGAAGATATCGCTCTGTTACAACACTTGAATTGGCTTAAGAGGATTGTTCTTGTTGTAGGTTAACCTGCTATGCTATCACACTTTTTTTAATTCAAGTAGATCGATTCCTAACATAACATGACATGTAAAATAGAAGAGAAGAGAAGAAAGCTAAAGGGGCACCATAATTGGGTGGCATGTTTTGCAGTAGATATCATGGTCGCCGATATGTGCACATATTTGATTGCACAAGCTGGAACTTCATAGGATATCATTCACTTTGCATTCAAGGCAATGTTTATGATGTAGATGCTAATTAGCATGAGTTTGTATCTATCTTGTTTATGGTCATGTTTCTTTCAAGATCTTGTAGCTGATCTGTAATAAATGTTTATTCAGTGATGCCAAAAAGTGAATCATGATTTATTTAGATAGATTGCAGCAATGAATTGTTCTTTACTGTAACCTGCTAAATACTTTGTATAAGTTACAGCAAGATACTGATTACGATCAAGATCTGGAGCAAATTGTTGGATTCCCTTCTTCTCTCATAGATAGTGTACCAAACAAAAGAGGAATTGACAGAAAAGATCCAATGCAATAGCTACATTTCATAACAATTGGAATCTTAAAGAAGTCAAGCTTTACCTTCTAAATTGTAAATTAGTTTGAGCAAACAAGCAAGCAATCCTACTCGACACCTACCAAACTAAGAACTTGGCAAAACTACACAAGAACAAAATGGCGAAGCACGATTATCTACCTCGCGTCTGTCTTTGCAAACTAAGAGCAGAAACTGAGTCACGCTAATTCTAACGCATTAGTTCAGAGAAGATTGATTCACACCTTCATGCTGTTGGTTCTAAATCCTTATTCTTGGGAGGTCTCCCTCGCCGTTTGATACTCAGCGCCGCCGTGTCGAGCCCCTCTACTGTAGGCATGGGAATGTCGTGCTTCTTGGGGCGGCCGCGTTTCTTACTCCCAGTTTCATTTAGTTTCGTTGAAGTACTTCCCGGTGGACGACCAGGCTTCCTCTTGGCAGACGGCGGACCACCACCTATTGCTACATCTTTGGGTGGCTCAGCTGGGGCTTCACCGGATAGAATTGTGTGATAGGAAAATTTTCGTGGCCGACCCCGCTTCCTCTTCCCACTGGACTCGGCTCCGGCTGCGGGTCCATTTGGCGCCGGTAAAAGCTTCAGCTTTGCAGCGGGTTGCGATGCGTCCGACGACGATTTCGGCGGCCGACCAGGCTTCCTCTTGTCCTTCGGTGAAGCTGAAGCCGCTGATGCTAATGAAGGCCCACCAAGTATCTGGTTTTCACCGGACTGAGCTGCTTCGGCAGGTGGCTGACTCCATTTTCTCTCGTCGGGATTAGCAGCGGCAAGTGACGATTTTGGCGGTCGGCCCCTCTTCCGCTTTACCAAAAGCACTGGAGCTGCTATCATACCCTTCCTGGGCCGTCCAGGCTTCCGTTTCGGGACGGAGGCACCGGAATCCGACTTACTATCTTCCGCATTGCTCTTTCTCGGCCGACCAGGCTTCCGCCTTTTTTCCGGCGCGGCAGGCGCGACCTTGCGAGGGCGACCCGGCCTCCTCTTATCCCCTTTCGCCGGAATACCGCCGTCCACGGCGGCGGCTAGCATGTAGGAGTGCCGGACCATGAAAAGAACGCCGCGCTTCTTGAGGCGGCGGAGCTGGCGCTTCAGAATGGCGCCGTGCTTCAAGGGAAGATCGGAGTAGTTGCTACGGATGAACTTGCTGATGGCTTGGGCGCTGGACCCTCGCTTATCCTTGAGCGCCTTCACAGCGGCCACTATCATCTGCAAAATGCGTCAGATCAGATCCGATTCCCCATTAGATAAGAAGCGGAAATCAAGATGATCGAGGAGTAATTACCTCCTTGTAAGGAGGATGTTGGAGGCTATGTCCGGCGGCGGCGGCGACCGGCGGAGTGGCGGAGGCCACCACCATCGGAACGGGTCAGTCAACCTTGAGCTGTCAACCTTTCGGTTCTCGCCTCAAACTATTGTTTGACTATTTTCGTCTTTTTATCGACTCTTTTTCTTAAAGGGTCAAAGAAATTTAACGGTCTGGATGAAACTGATCTGACGGTCAAAAATGAGTTGAATGCTCTCCGTGGATCACTGACCTGGCACTATTTTTGAAAAAAAAAAATTATAACAAATTAATATTTTTAAAATCTAACGGCTATTTTTTATTTTTAAGAACAAGAAATATGTAGTGTAAGGTGTGTAACCCCGCAATGGGTCCCATCAAATACACGTGGTCCTGGCATGGCCATTTCATATATAATTAGGTGGAATCTTCTAATTAACTTCGTTAATTTAATTTTCAAATGATGATTAATAAACTTAGGAAGGAACTAAATACTTGCCCAACATACATTCTTAGTGGAGAATATTCAAACTTATGATTAAGTGCTAACTTAATTAAACAAGGCATTGATGCTAATTGTCACCAACTTTAGGAAATAAATACAAATATTTGAATAATTTTAATGATATGGGGATTGATTTTAATTGAAAATGTTATCTGCACAATTAATTTGGGTGGTGTTCAGGGTGACCTTCGTAGCTTGTAGTGCAAATCTCTGAATCATTATAACTATTGAAACTGGTTGACCTTATTACCCTTATGCACTGAATTTTACCTCCGATCCAACGGTTGTTGTGCATTGGACCAGGAATGATCCAGTGATTGTGGTACAAAAAATCTGGACTATATAGCTTGGGACGTCCAGACCAGTTTTTAAATTTATTATGCATAGTAAATTTTTTCATATATATTAATTTATAATATAAATGTTGTATAAATATGAAAGAGGTAAATTATAAATAATTATTAATGTAAATGATTAAGATAAAGATATCATATTCAAACAAGTCAAATTTGAATCTTATAATTTTATATGATAATCTATGATATTTTAATCATCTCACCAGTATGCAGGAACTCATCTATAGGATAAATGAATTACTAATTTATTGCTCATAATTATCTAAATTTGTAATATCTATATTTTTCCATCAACCTTCGATACTTTTGAAATTGGAGGACACAAGCACGTGACGATCCATGATTTGGTGTTCAGAGGTAGCGGCCCGTTACGGGCGAGATCGGGCCTTGCGTAACGGCATGCAGGCACAATGATTTGAGCCGTCACTGTCGAACGACACGCGTAGCGTAACGGTCGTGCGTCGGCGTTACAAACAAGGGCAATAAGGGTAATGAGAGAGTGAGAGAGACAGTCAATGGTCGACGACTCGAACGCTTGTACGGCGGCTCCGCCTAGAAGCCGTAGCGCATAGCGAAGAGGAAGAAAGAAGGATCGGGCACGCGTCTCGACTCTCGGCCCTGCTTCTCGCCGCGCCTTTTTGTTTGACGACGACGACGCCGTGATCAGCGAGCGTGGAACGTGCTAGGAGAAGGGTTTGGATTGGTCGACGCCGATTCCAAAAGGTCTTTTTTATAATCATTTATCGATCTTTTTTTTGTCGCCTTTGTCGGTGAGGTTCGATCTTGTCTCGTATTTTGATGCATACGCTCATCGCTGATGTCTGCTTTTGTCTGTTTCTGTAGTTGATGATAGCAAAATGGTGATTTTTTTCAGGTTCTTCTCGATTTCGGCCGGAAGAATCGGAGTAGAATTGATGCTAGAAATGCCCGTCCGCGACTGAATGGGCGAGGAATCGATCTTTGTAGGTTAAGGACATATAAATCCTGGTGTTGGAGTTCGATCGCTGGGTTGCTTGTTGTAGATTCTTCGGTGCCTGACCAGTGGGAGTGGGAAGGGGTTTCTGGAGTTCTGTGATAAAAGATGGATCTAAGAATCGAAGGTAGAGAGATTCGGCGAAGTGTAACGCTGTCGGAGCAATTATCTGTCAACGACTCCTCCAGTCTCCGGGACCTCCTCAAGCAACGGGAAGAGGAGGTGACGCGCCTCTCCCGGCGCGATTCATTGACGCTGGAATCGGCTATCGGGTGCGAAGAGAAAGATGATTCTGCCACCGCTGGTGGAGACGGCGTCGGCGGAAGGACGCTTCTTGATATCATCCTACAAGAGCAAGAGGCTAACGGCGTGTCGACGGCGGCCAGGGACTCCAGCAACTCCGCTGCGTGGAGGGCCTTAAGGGACCACTTTCGTCTCCAAAGTGATGGCTCCGCCTCCCTTGCCCAGCTTTTTCCAATCTCGAACCCTGAAACAGTTGACTCCGGCCACCCCACTGCCGTCCTCGTCTCCCCGTCCCCCTCAGACTCCAATCTTAACTCACAGCTTCCGGTCAATGCCTTGTCAGCCGCGGGAGAGACACAACCACAACTACCCTTGACCAGCGAAGAGGGAAACGAAGTCATCAGTGCCGGCGGAGACTCTGATCCGAGCGGCGGAACGGTATTGCCCGTCCCAGCTCCTGCGCCCGAGGAGGAGGAGGAAGAGGAGCCGACTAGAGTGTCCTTGATGGCGCTACTGGAGCAGACCGACCGTCAATGGAGCGGAAGCGGGATGGAGGGGCTATCCCTGGTGACAGCGGCGGCCGATGCGTTGGTGGAGGACGAGGCGGAGAGCGGCGGAGGAGCTACGTCGTTTATGTGCTGCGTATGTATGGTGAGGCACAAAGGAGCAGCCTTTATCCCCTGCGGCCACACCTTCTGCCGCATCTGTTCGCGCGAGCTCTGGATCATCCGTGGCAACTGCCCACTCTGCAACCGTGAAATTCTTGAGATCCTCGACATCTTCTAATGCCTCGTTCCATTCTCCATTTCCGGCCACCGTAATGGTAATTGCTCCTCTTGCAGCAATCTATAATACATAGTTTTTGATCAGGGATAACAAAACTGGAAATTGATATCCAAGCTAATGCTTTTAATGTTCTACTTGATTCCTATTTAATGCCATTGGAGCTGGATTCTTGTCATGCATCTTTACAATTTATTTGTGATAATGGCGATTAGTTAAATTAGTTATGATTATATGATCAATTTGATCGCCTTCTGATGAACAATTTGTTAAACATGTAAAGGATTCATGTCTGTGCTGTCTTAGTGATGTTGAGCTTTTGTTGGTTTACTTTGTAAACATGTTAGGGTTTGTTGATTCTCAGAGTTTTATTCTCCAGTTGTACTCTTGTAACATTTGTAGATCCAGAGCCAAATCACATAATTATTGTTCGCGTGGATTCCTCTCGTGTTGTGTATTGTTGTGTTCATCTTCCATTTCACTTAGTTTCTTGGCAGTGAATTCATTCACACCTGTAAATCATAAAAAGTTAAACAAAGTTTTATTTCTTTTTTGCAAGATCAAGTTCAATAGTAGTAGACTTGGAAGAGCAATGATAGTTTTTTTTTTCTTGGTGCAAAGGTTACTGCATTGTTGAAAAAATTGCTCTGTTAACCATTATTTGCACTCTATCTGAAAACATTATAATGTTTTTCTGAATCAAAATCTATCACGATGCTGAAACCATCCAGAATATTGATCTGTGCTGACAAAAAGATGAACCATTTGATTTCTGATAAGAATACCAAAAGAAACTATTTGAGTCAATTCAGAATCTTGAAAAGTGTCGTAAGTGAAGGTTTTAATATGGATCATCATGTACTATCTCTTTCAGTAGCGACTCTATCTCCTAATAGAATTGAATACACAAGTAGATACTTGTGATTATCCTTGTCACAAGCAAGTATATTAAGCATAATTAAATAATTAGATCTTAGTTAAAGACTTGCTACTGAATATCTATCTGATTGTGTCAGTAAGTTTAGATTTCTGATTAATTGGCCCATCATGACCTATTCTCTTAACCTTATGCTTAAATGGCATTTGTCAATATTTTATCTAATCAAGCTATCTATCATTAAAATTTCCGGCCATTTATTTTTAATTTAATGTTGGAGTTGATAATAGATATAGAAAACATTTGTCTTCTCTTCTAATTTGTCTCTGTATGAAATATAATATATTGTAATCGTTTCAACAGTAAGTTTGTAGTTTTTTTAAGCATTAATTATATGTGAGATTATTTTTTATTAAAAAAAAATAAAAGTTAAACTTATCTCAATTTGATATTTACTAGAATAGATTCTAATGTTTATTTTTGTTATCACGCTAATTCTTAAATTTGATTTTGTTTTTCCTTTAAAATATTATAAATTGATTTACAAATGAGTTTGACTATAAAAAAAACAAAATTAAATCCATACATTGAAATTGTAAATCTTAAAACCATATTTTTGTCTTCAATCTTATTTTCAACTTGCGATATTTCTTATGTTATTTTTATAATTTAAATTAATTTATATTGCAAAAATTATAATATTTTTTTTGGTCCACCTCATGTCTCATTGACTTATTTTGCCAATAAAAAACATCTCAAATACTTTGGTCGATCCGTCAGTAATTATTTATAACATGTCGTTATATGGTCGTTCTTACCGAAGCTAATTCAATAAAATGATTTAAATTTGTCCTATTTCCACATCTTCAGAATGCTTTCGAGTAATATTTAAATGGCAGCAAAACTAATTATATTTTATATTTTGTAAAAATATGATTTCTCTTTTCTTTTTCTAATTTCTTGTATTTTCTTCATATTTAATCCGCTTTATTTTGATGCGATGGTATAAAAAAAGCCGCTCGCAGTCGCACTCGGTGGTCGCCGAGTCAACTCGCCTTCTCTTCCCCACTCTTCTCTGCTGCTGGCCGGCCCGCAATTAGCGGATTGAAAGAGGAAGAAGTCTCCCCTTGCATTCCTCCAAGAGAAGAGGAGGAGGTGGAGGAGGCAATCGTAAGCAGAAAGGCAGCTCCTTTTACGTTGTCGAGGAAACTTTCCCGCCCTACTTTTTGAGCCGAGCGGCGTCCCAATGTCGGTGAGTAATTGTATGGGTGGTGGATTGTTGAGTTTTTGAGTGTTCTATGTGGTTATCTAGTTTAATTTCCTTTGGTAGATGATGGTATTCTCTTTTTTTATCGCCGTCTTTATGTATTTCCAACATACTATTATTGTTTTGCTCAATTTTAGGTCATTTTTTTTTCTATGCTTGTCCCTTTTTTTTCTTTTATTTTGGAGATAAAGATATGTTGTATGTGATCAGTGATAATCTTCTTAGCAAGGACTTCTGTACATAGGTTAGCATTTCTGGATAGTAGAATGTTTTACTCGCATGATTTAGTTATAATATTGACAATGGATTGAATCATGTTTCCAATATACTTCATGCATTGTTATAATCCCATGCCCCCAGATGCAAGGTTTAAAATTTCTTTATCAGTATAGATTTAGGTATCAGCTTGGAATGAAATTGCAGTCAGATAATCAAGTTTTGTAGATTTAGCTTGAGCATATGCTTGAATATCGTACTTTGGGTGAAGGAAGTGTGATGTGGAGGATGGCGTTTGGACTATGCATTCTTGGTAAGGCTAACTCACTTAATTTCAACCTGGAGATGGATATGATGCAGTTTTATGAACTGGGAGCAATTTGTTTGAACTGGTTTTAGGTGGCACCATTTCTGTTGGAATAGCTATAGTGAAACTTAAGTCAAGCTGAGTGGTCAATTGGATTATGTTATCAATTTCTTCCCCCTTGTTTTCTTCTGCCGCATGAGATTGGTATATTGAACGAGAGCAAGAGCAAGCCAAACTGAATAACTCTCCTCTACTCAGTGTTGCTGAAATGATTGTAGGTTGATACTAAGATAAAACAATGGCTTTTATCACCAATACACGCAATGCATGATTGGTATCTAAACTTATAATTTTTGCTCGTGTTGACTGAGCAAAACGAGACAAGATTTAAACCATTCCAAAAATTCAATTAACTCTTCCCTAGATAACTTGTGTCTGTGGTGGTGGAAGTAGCATACTTGAAGACAGTACACAAAATATGGCATGAATACCATTCAACTGCACTTAGTTGAACATCTCTTCATTCAGTTAGTTGTTCTGTGCAACAATGATTTGATAATACTGCAAATTTGTATACGTACATTGACTTATCGAAGAATCATTTTTGTTAAGTAATTTTTAGAATGTAAACTTTAACTCTATCTAATTAATTTCTTAGGAATATTGATTATCGTTGATATTACGAGCTACATAAAATGTGCTTCTTTGCTTTACTATTTACTTGCAATTCAATATAATGCTGCTGGAGTTAAAGAATCTATCATTAGGAAAGTTTAAGTCCTTCCAATGTTTACTAAAGGGATATTTAAATTTGCCATTGAGATGAATCCACAACAAATGATGCATTAGTCTCATGCTCTCTCCATCGTGACAAGGATTTAACTGGAGCCTATCTCTACAATTTATTACCACTTTGCTGAAGATAAATAGAGAAGTTCACCTTTCCATGAAATGATGTTTGAGTTAGTGCTGATAAGAAACCCACCATTAATGTGACAACTTCTTTGAATAAGAACCATTAAAGTCACAGTTTGGTAAGGATCACATTCCAACCAAAAAATTATATCAGCGCCAACCTGAGGCGCCCTGCCCACATGGCAATCAACCAACTTGGGCAACC
>JBAMIB010130104.1:0-13727 GCA_037177415.1 Kaempferia rotunda
TATTTGGAAATCATTCCCAAACCTATAATCCAAACACTCTTATTTACTATCATTCCATTCCCTCATTCCTAAACCCATCAACCAAACACCCCCTTAATCTTGGTCCTAGCTCTAAAATGTCTTCAGGTTTTATATAATTTGTATCCGTGAGGTTTTAGTGCCCCAAAGATCTCCAAGAGCTTATATAGTTTGGGGAATAACATTCACTTTCTGAACACCTTCATTCGATTCGACTTAACCATTCAAATGTAAACTTAGGTTCCAATGAATATATTTTAAGTTGACTTAAATAATTTTGCAGTTGACTAGAGGTCAAATATAACTTTTGTTACCAAGTGGATGGAAAGATTTGAATGGACACAATTTCAGCAAACTCAAACAAAAACTTACGTTAGCTAAATAATAACTTCTAGTCAACTATTACAGTGATTTCAACTATGATGATCTAGTCTATTAAGTATTAACACCAATTTCAGCTGATTACAAATTGTGTTTCCAGACTACAATGTTTCTAGTTGTCTACACTAATTTCAGCTCAAGCAGTCCTCTTTGCATACGACATTCATAAGCACATCATAAGGTTTAAGACTTGAATCAGTCAACAAATACAACGAAAACACTTTAAAATTGTGAGGCTCCAACATTGAGCCCTTGGTAGCTCAGTCACCAACTAGGCAATCACTATATGCCTAGAAATAAGCCCAAGATTCCATTATTATAATCGCACAACAGGGTTGAGTTCATATGTTTTCAGGTCTTCAGCACCTCATGTTGTTCGAGCTCCTCCTTGATCTAACTCTTCTCTCGAATCCATCAAGGTCTTGCTCTATTAGGGCTTCTCGCCCTTAGGTACTCTGAACATCCCCTAGAGCCTTCTACCCTTAAGTTTGTCAACTTTTCTTCGATTTGGGCTCTCTGACCTCTTGCCTACACACTCTATATGATATTATCAAACATAATTATAATCTAAGTCATATTTTCCACACACCAAAACACTTTAGTTAAACCCACTACATGGCCAACTACAAGCGTGACATTGTTTCTCCAATATGTGTAATGACAAACGTATTGATGTATCTACATCTCTATATTTGATAGGAATCTAAATTACATGGTATGACTAGTGAAATAACCTGGATAATGCTCAATGACGGTATCAAATCTACAAAGCCAACTCTAAGTAGTTTAAACACTTGAATCTTTATTGTTGTGAATCTTTTATTTTTGTTTTTTTATCCCATGTAGAAACTCGTATAGCCAAGTTAATAGGCTGCCATGACATCAAAAATTTGATTCATGGCTGACTATTTTACTTGTATGATCACATCATCACATGTGCTAGGAAATTATGATATATAACCAGTCATGAGTAAAATGGTTGATTCATGACAACCTTTTTTTTGTTTTGAAATTCCTCGTGGATGCCGGATTTATGGAAGAAATCATTCTTTTTGATATTTTTTGGACATTTTGATGAAATTGTTTTTATGTTTCGTTTTCTTTCTCAACCTAACAAAAATATTTAAAAAAATATGAAATTACTTCTTTAACTTTTCAATCTGCTAATTTTGTTTATCTTCTGAAGTATCAATTCAGTTGGTGACCCTTTTCCACCGTTATTATTTTTCAGCTGGCCATGCCACGGAATCTTTTTCAGACTTTGTTGTTGGTCATGGAGAGTTATGGTCAGCTCAAATGCTATCTTACGCAATAAACAAGGTTTCGTTTTGATCATGATGTTTATTTCTTAGGTATGGCAATATTAGAAGTTAGAACTTAGGAATGACATCCTAGTATTTCATCTGCTATGCAGTATGGAAAGCCTTGCTGTTGGATGGACACAAGAGATGTCCTTGTTGTAACTCCTACTAGCTCCAATCAAGTTGATCCTGATTATGCCGAATCGGAGAGGAGACTTGAGGAGTGGTTCACTCATCAGCGTGCTGATATAATAATTGCAACTGGGTTTATAGCTAGTACACCACAGAATATTCCCACTACGTTGAGAAGAGATGGAAGTGACTTCTCAGCTGCCATACTAGGAGCTCTTGTTAGGGCTCGGCAAGTCACAATCTGGACGGATGTTGATGGAGTATTTAGTGCTGATCCTAGAAAAGGTTTGACAGCTTCACATATATGCATAAGTTTTCTTCTGTGTTTATTTTGTAAATATAGTGAATTGTGCAAAGTATTAATTCTTCTACATATCAGTTCTCTGTATACTTTGTCTGGTGTGAAAGCTGAGTACTTTCTGAATTGCTGGTTCCTTGGAAAATATCCTTTCTTTGAATTATTTTTTATATTATGCAATCAGCATATACAAGAATGTGGGAATTGTATACCATCTTTAGGAGTTTCTTGGATATGTTAGTGCTAATTTTTTTATGGAATAGTAAAAAGGAATGTTGTACTTGTTGGATAAAAGTTGCTTCAAATTCCATTTATAATTGGAAAGATGTGAAATTAACTTGAAGTTGAAATATAAACGAAGGTAGTGAATATCTTAGTTAAATGGATATGAGTTTTCATAGGTTAAAATTTCTCTACATCTCTTCTATACACTACCTTTTCAAAAGTGCTTTTAATAATAAGTCTCTTCAATATGATATCAGTGACATACACACATGGTAACATAAAAAGAAAAATGAACAGTATTCAAGGTGGCATTGGGTCGTACATCGTGAGATTGTTGTTTGGTTGGATAGATTGCTGGTCATTGATATTTGGCTTCTACATCTTGAAATTTACTGTCCTTTTACAACTTTGTGAATTTTGTTAAAGTTGGTTGGCTAATTGTTCTAGAACCTTAAGTTGTTAGGAAAGAGACCACTCTATTCATTTAGAATGAAATATTATTGATACTACCTCTCATGGATCGGCAAGCATATTGGACTAGAATGGCCCAAGTCTATCCCATGACTTGGTATATCTTCGAAGGAGTGGATCCACAGAGCAAGAAGTCAAACAGATTTACTGAAGGATTTGGTGAATTGATTGGAGGAACTAGATAAGCTTCCGTTCTAAGCCATACTAGTAGTTGAATTTAGTCACCGCGATTCACTGAAGGGGGCAGCAAAGAATGGCATTGTAGGGAGGAGTCACGGCTTGGGAACCAATGGACTTTGTCTCTCTTACTTTATCTATTATATATATATATATATTGATATGATAGTGTATTAATTACTAACTAATTATTGTACAGTATTTATTAATTTTTGTAATAATGTATAATTAATCACTTTATTAATTAATCAGTAAATTTAATTATATATCCTTTCTGAATTAATTTTATCTTTATATTGATTTATAAAAAAAAGTCAGCCCGGTGCGGGCAACAACTTTACCATTGCGTTAAGGCTCCCCTTCTTATATTAATTTATAATAGATATCTAAATTGTATCAGTAGATAATTGTGTAAATTATATAAGTTAACTATATAATTTATGTCTTGTATACGTTACATAAATTACATCATATGTAATTATTTCTTATTTATAATTTGCATAAATTATATCTTATACAATTATAATTTAATTTATAAATAGATTCAATTAAGTATTAATTAATTTAATTTAAATTATGTATTAAATCAAATAAAATATGATAGTAGATTAATTATCAAATCAGATTTAATTTGACTATAAATCAGATTAAATTAAATTTTATTATATGATTATAAATTTTGTATTATAATTATATTCAAACAACTTAATTTATTAGCTCAAATATGAACCATCATAATTGGAAGTCTCAAAACTATACTAATATAATACAGTACTGAAATTGTACCATTTCAATGAAAGAATGGAACTCTGCCACGGCTCATGATTTTAAATGTTGGCTACTTATATGGTTAAATTGATTGATTGACTGCTTATCCTACAAACTCAAACTATTAAGATAGAGACATATTCATTCAGTTATATTCTTTACAAACCTAACAACCGCTTAGATTAGAATACACTTTCTGGTGATAATATATCAAATAGCAAGGAGTTATTATTGTTCACAAACTTTTTTGAATTTGCAGTTAGCGAAGCTGTGATACTGAGAACATTATCTTATCAAGAGGCTTGGGAAATGGTGAGTGTTTGTTAATTGCTCATATTACTACTATGGATTACATTGCTCAGCGACTTAGAATTGTGAATTTGTTTGCAGTCATACTTTGGGGCAAATGTTCTACATCCACGCACTATCATTCCAGTGATGAAATATAGCATACCTATATTGATCAGAAATATTTTTAATCTATCTGCTCCTGGGACGAGAATTTGTCAGGTGCCTGTTAATGAAAATGGTGACAAAAAAAGCTTGGAGACTGTTGTCAAAGCATTTGCTACTATAGATAACCTAGCACTTGTTAATGTCGAAGGGTAAGTTACTTAATAGTGCATTTTCCTTAATTCTTTATTGTTTAATTAATTGATGTCTGATTCTTATGTTTGATATTCTTCAGAACTGGAATGGCCGGTGTTCCTGGTACGGCTAGTGCAATCTTTAGTACTGTGAAGGATGTTGGAGCTAATGTTATCATGATCTCTCAGGTTTATCCAATTTATACTATATGCTTATAGTTTTATTTTTTCCAGTTATATCTAAATTGTTAATTTACTTGCAGGCTAGCAGTGAACACTCTGTTTGCTTTGCTGTCCCAGAAAATGAAGTAAAAGCAGTTTCTGCTGCCTTACACACTAGATTCCGCCAAGCTTTAGAGGCAGGAAGGCTTTCTAAGGTATTTGACATTATTATTATCAGAGACGTAAATGAAATGTTTCATATCATAATTTTTGCTCTTGATATTGTGGGGTTTAGATGTCCTGGACTAAGTGTTTAAACAATAAATAAATAAATAAAAAATAAAGACAAAAAAAAAGAAAGAAACACGTTCAACACCTTAGCTCGTGGTATAAATTTGGCAAGCATATATGTCAAACTCTAATGATCAGTTGTGTTTTAATTGTAAATAACATTTGATATTTTGAATCTAACAGTGTTTAATATACCTGAAAACTGAACCTGACTCAGTTTTCACTTCAAGAAAATTTGGTTGTGTCTGCTTTTCAGTCATCTTCTTTCTGACCCAATCTGAAATTGGTTCGGCTCAATCATGAATTCCAACTCTAGTATTGTACATTTCAGGGATATATACACCCAAATAAACCAGATTGACAAAATTTGAAAATAATCTGTCTCTGTCATTTCATGGATATATACACCCAAATAAACCAGCTTGACCAAATTTGAAAATAATCTGTCTTTACCAGACTAGTGTGATTACTGTGCGAATGGGCTCAAAGCTTAAACTAACCTGTGAACACAACTAATAGCCTGTCATATGGTGCTCTTTATTCAATTTATGATACCACTGGACCATCTTGTGTGGTATTAGTATTCAGCAGATAAGAAATCATTTTGCATGGTATGTAATAAAGCAAGGTCGTCACATAGTGTATCTAATTAGCCTTAGGTGCTAGTATGTACCATATCATTCTTTCTTTTGCAAATATCATATTGTTCTTATTTTCTGTATGTTATTGTTCTTAGGTTCCCTCTTCATGCAAATTTTGTAGCTAGTTTGATCGTTAAAGTTTAAAATTTTAGAATCCTAGTATCTGATGATATAACTCAAGGTCTCTATCTGTTTTTTTTTAAATAAATAAACATTGATATTTAATTCCAACTTCTGTCAGTAGCTACTTATTTTTCTGAAGGCCAGATTTATGGACTTTGTGATACCCTTTTAACTAGTCACATAATGTTTTTCGTTTTCTTGTCTAGCTCTTTCCTCAATCTTCCGAGATTTTTTGTATGAATGGGGAAGGTTATAGCTTGATATACTAAATCTTAGTCTTCTCACTGATGTTTGATTTAGGCTTTCATTTAAGTGTATCTTTCTTCATGATTATGTGTCATGGACTCATGGTAAAGTTATTCTCATCCATGACGTGGGTGATTACTGTTTGAATCAGCCTTAATTGCTTTAGTTATAGAGTAACATTGATTGATGTCCACAGAACTTGTATTGTGCATTAGCAGGAATATAAGGTTCCCAATGCATCTTGATCATGGTTTATATTTGTTTTTATATAATTCAAATGATCACATTTGTTTCTTTCTACCAAATCTATCTGCAATACACTGGTATGTTTTAATTATCATGAGTGACATGACCAAA
Organism: Kaempferia rotunda; assembly: GCA_037177415.1. NCBI lineage: Eukaryota > Viridiplantae > Streptophyta > Magnoliopsida > Zingiberales > Zingiberaceae > Kaempferia > Kaempferia rotunda. The sequence continues at coordinate 6,179 of JBAMIB010130104.1, forward strand.
AGATGAGAATTTGGCATGAAACATGAGAGCATTTCTGTCATTTTCCCCCATAAACTTAATAATTCATGGTAATGGTCACTTTATTTTTTTTTCTATTGACTATTGATCTCTTGTATATAAAACAAGATAAAATTTATTTTATAGATGATGATACAGTAGGGGATAGAGCCTAATGACATAGAAGGATTCATATAGCCGACTCCACCTAGTGGGATAAGGCTTGGTTGTTGTTGTTGTACTGCTGAGTTCTAGTTTTCATTTCTTCTTCTACTCTGCTATTTACTGCAGGTTGAAGTCATTCCCAAATGTAGCATTTTGGCTGCTGTTGGCCAAAAAATGGCTAGCACTCCAGGAGTCAGCGCTACTCTTTTTGATGCATTAGCGAAGGTATTACTTTACTGTTATTAATGCTGTTTTTGTTGGTATAGTAATCAGACGATCAGTTGGCATACTAGAGTTTCTTATTTCTGAGAATATGGTTACTTCTTACTTGGCATACTGGATTATCATTTTTTTTTTGAGAATGCATATTGATTTTGATTCCCAGGCTAGCATAAATGTGCGAGCTATTGCTCAAGGTTGCAGTGAATACAACATAACCGTGGTGCTGAAACAAGAAGATTGTGTTCGAGCTCTGCGAGCTGCTCACTCACGATTCTACCTTTCAAAAACAACATTAGCTGTGGGGATCATTGGGCCAGGTTTAATTGGGGGAACACTGCTTGATCAGCTTAGGGATCAGGTCCTTGACTTATTGTTAAATTTCCAACAACTTAAATAATATATTATTGGCAACTTCTTAAATAGTAAGAATACATGTGACTCAGACGAATAGTTTTCATGTTCAATATCTTTCAATGGACTGTCCAAACTGTTACAATAATTGTTTATGATTTATCTGGTAGTCATTTGGTTATTCATATTACCATGGCTCGACCCAATCAAATTTTGTTTTCTTTCTCAAAAGTGGTTCTGGTTTAAGTTTTGAAAAAATGACCCAACTACTTCAGATCTGATTCAATTGCCTTTATGGAAGGCCCTATACCTACCAGCTCAGTTATCGTTGCCAATGAAAATAATTGCATGTTTTGCTACGCTCTTTGTTCGATTGATCTAGCAGTTGGTCATAGTCTCATAGATTTGTTGCTAGAGCTTATGAATTGAATAGTGCCTCAATATAATGAAATGTTACACTTGTGATTGTGCAGACTGCAACTCTCAAGGAAAAATTTAACATTGATCTGCGTGTTATGGGAATCACTGGTTCAAGCAAAATGGTTTTGAGTGATACGTAAGTTACAAACTCATGTGTTCTGTATGTTCAGTAGTTTTTATTTCGAGTTGGGATAATAAATATCACAGTTAATCTGCCTATAAGGTATATATTGGTTTCTTTTAACTATCTACTTGTTAGCAAATCAATGGATTCTTTTTAATGAATAGAAAACTGTTTGCTGTAATCATATATTGAAAATTACTATAATGTATTTGCACTTAAGTTAATAGGCTGGTAGGTATTTCTAGATATATTCATTGTATTACACCTAGTACAAGTTTAATACTTCAGCATCTTAGGGAGTTTCACCTTAATACGATCTAGCATTATTTTACTGTATTATGACATAATTAATTAATAGATAAATAACGATAATGGTAAGGATTTTGAAGTTTAAAAAAAAAAAATATGGTGGCATGTGGGCCTCTCTTCTATTATAAAATTAACTGTGTGTAAGTGTACAATTTGAGAATCAATGGGAGTTGAAACAGTCTAGCTAGAAATCTGATATAGTGGGACTATGGGAGCATCAATCTTTCACTGTGATTTAAGAATTTAATTGCCGATGTTGCAGAAAATCCATGTATAAACCTTTATACATAATGAAGAAACTTTCCAGAATTTAGGTGTTGAGTGTTGACATTGCAGAAAATCCGTTGATCCTGTCTGTAAGCGAGCGGTATCCGTCCGGGGAAATTGCCGTCTACGTGGATCTGTGAGTCGCTGACGAAGCCGCGATCTGCTTCCTGCGCACCAAAAGCTCGAAGAAAACGTTAGTAACCAATCAGGGAGAATCCTCTCCGTGTTTGGCCCTCCGACGCTCAAGTTAGCGCAATGATATCGAAGAATAATCTGATGAAGAAAAATGGCGTCAAATGATGTCTTGCGCGTACCTTTGGCCTCTGTGAGAGACTATATTTATAGGTAGAAGAAGATTAGGGTTTCTCTGTCAGCTGTCCAGGCGCATTCATTCCTTTCCGCATTGGGCCGCTTATTAATGGGCTTGCCATGATTGTGCGTGTCACGTGTCTGCAACAGAAGCTTCTTCCGTTAGAAGGAATATCTTCTAACCGTAACAGAGAATATTCTCATGACATTTGTTAGGCTAAGCGACAAAGAGGTCTCTTGTCTTTTATTTTGATCGGTCTTCGCATCCAAGTGCTGGCCGATAGGCTGTTGACCTTAGCGAGAGAGAGCTCACCGACCGGCCAATTGCCTATGGCAGGGAGACCATTCTACACCTTCGATGCGTTGTTTCTGCTGACTGGGCTTAATGTGTCCGGTCGGCCTCAGGTGTCTGATCGGCTCATCTTCCAGTCGGCGAATTATCTGATTAGCTGTTCCATCTTCGGTGTTAGTTGTGAGTTAAGATGGCCTGAGTGACTACCTTGACCGACCGGGTAACAATTTCGTTGACCATTCCTTGACCTGACATGATGACTTGGTCCTAATGTTACCCTCTCTTTACCTGACATCCTCCTCCGGATATCCATGTATAAACCTTTATCCATAATCAGGAAACTAGGACTATCCTTATTTTCTTGGTGTCTTGTTATGCATAAGGTATCTGTTTTATTGTTCCACTTGGTTATGTAGGTCTATTCCACTTAGGTAAAGTTTGACATAAGTTTCCATGTCACCACATGCTTCAGTTCAAACCTCTTCTGTTAAAAGGGACCTGCCATTTTAATTGTCGAGCAGTCTGCAAAAGGCACTCGCCTGTATTTCAGTTACTTTTTCTTTTTTTCCCCCAAGTTTGTAAAATAAGTTTGTGTATAAACCCAGTACCTTTTGATTCAGCATTGTTGTGGACTTTCCATAAGCAGGTTGTCGAGGGTGGAATCTTTTTCTTGAGTAGACATTTTTTCCCTTGAGAATCTTTTCCTCTCCTTTGGTTTGATAATACTTTGGAGCAAATTGCTGTGGGCCAAATCTTTGTCTAGAATTGTAGGTTATAGTGAACAGTTGGAACATTTTACCACTTGCTGAAGGCCCAATGTTTTCACTCTTCTATTTACTTTTTTAGGAAGTACAATTTCCACAATCATGTTTCAATCAACCAAGAGGAAATAGTTGATAAATTTTTCTTTCATGTGAATGAGAATAGTCAAAACCCAATGTGATCTTTCTGAAAAAAGGAGTAGATGGTGTATAAAATAAGTGTGAGATGAGGTATGATCTTTGAGAGGAAGTACTTCAAGCAATGACTAATGATCTTCTTTTTTTAATGCAGAGGAATCGACTTGAGTATTTGGCGAGAAGTACAAAAGGAAAAAGCTGAAGTAGCTGACTTGGACAAATTTGCGAAGCATGTGCATGAAAATCACTTTTTCCCAAATACAGTTTTGGTAGACTGTACAGCAGATACAAATGTTGCAAATCACTACTATGATTGGTTGCGTAAAGGCATCCATGTCATTACTCCTAACAAAAAGGCGAACTCAGGACCACTTGATCGGGTAATCATTCTGTTTTGGAAGATTTAGCTTTCTTTTTTTTTTCTTTTACAATTTTGTCTTGGGAAGTTTTCTTTGGCATCCAAATAATTATTTTATTGTTTTGTTAATTATTCACTCCACCATGTTATTTTCACACTTTAACTTAGGGAAGCGTCACAACTGCGACTCAAATTGGAACCTTAAAACATAATGGCTAAATATTAATCGGCCAGGAACCATAAATATTATAATGTAATAATGCATACTGCTATTCATATTATGCAGATGTATGATTTTTTTTTTTACCTTCAATATAGTCTTAACACTTCAAATTCTGAAGTTTGACATTTCTATACAAAATTTAATGAAGCTTAGGAATGATTGATGGTTTAGTGGCTTGGAAGAGACCAACCCTTATTGAAGGTTTCTGAATTTGTTTGTTTGCTAGTCATTTTGAAATGGAAATTGCCACATGCACAACTCAGTTTCCTAAAGAAGACATGCATATTTGAATCAATGAATTTCTAATTGAATTTGCTAGGTATGATGAGTAAGTGTAAGTCTCCCATTCCCTGCCTAGAATTTGGGTTTTGTATATTACTTGTGTTCAATTTTTATATTGAACTTACAATAATGTCACATTGCTTGACAACTTATGTATTAGTTATTGACCTTAGAAAAAATTTCCCTTTAGGGGTGATGTGACATGCAGCAATTGTATTGCCTTGTGTTCTGCATGTTGTAGGGACACCCATGCAAGCTTACACACTTAGAAATATTTTCTCAATTCTTTCTGAACCATGTAGTTGAAACTCAGTCTCCAATTAGGACCGCCGTATGAATAGCTTCCAGTCCTGTCATAGGATGTCAGAGGATAATTGATGTAAATATCTTGTTTTTGATTGGTTCAAAGATTTGCTTGTGGTTGAACTTTTAATTGGCCATTGATGGTTAAGGCTTTATCATTATTCCTTCAGTTCGCATATGCTTCTGAGGCATTCACCAAGAATACTGACATACATCTTGCAGTATCTAAAATTAAGGACACTACAGCGTCTATCCTACACTCATTACTTCTATGAAGCAACAGTAGGTGCTGGACTCCCAATCATCAGCACTTTGCGGGGACTACTTGAAACTGGTGATAAAATTTTGCATATTGAGGGCATATTCAGGTACTCTAACTAGAGACACACTAACATGGCCTAACATTTGAAGAGGAGTTTTAGAATCTCTTGGATTGAATTTCTTTGTTTTGATTTCACCCAACCTATCTCACTGACTCCTGTGGTGCTCTTGTTTGGTGGTTTTTGGCTTTTTGCAGTGGTACTTTGAGTTATATTTTTAATAACTTTCAAGGATCTCGGGCTTTTAGTGAAGTTGTATCTGAAGCGAAGGAAGCTGGATTTACTGAACCTGATCCAAGAGATGATCTATCTGGAACAGATGTCGCAAGAAAGGTGAATGCATGATTCCTTTTCTTTGCTGATGTCTGTTATGAAGAATGTTTGGTTTCTACTAGTATGTGCAATCAATTTAATGTGTTTTCTTCAGTTTTTTTAGTTTGGTTTTGTCAGTCATTTTATCTTAAGAGTCTGTTTCGTTTTATTATGGAAGGTGATAATCCTTGCAAGGGAATCTGGTTTAAAGCTTGAGCTTTCTGACATTCCTGTCCGGAGTCTAGTTCCAGAACCTCTAAGAGTAAGAAACTAAGAATGTTGCAAAAATGATGATTTATGATTCTTACTTGTCCAACATAATTACTATCGAACTCCTACATTTTTAGGCTTGTTCTTCGTCAGAGGAATTCATGCAGCAACTCCCCAACTTCGATACAGAATTTTCAAAGGAAAGACAGGATGCTGAAGCTGCAGGCGAGGTAAAGTAAACTAATCCATCCATTTTCTTCTACTTATTCTTTTGTGAGACGCTTGATTAGTGAGCAGACACATTAGCTCATCTTCATCTCTATTCTGCAGGTGTTGCGCTATGTTGGTGTTGTTGATGTTATTAACGAGAAAGGTTTTGTAGAGTTGAGAAGATACAAGAGAGAGCACCCATTTGCACAGCTTTCTGGATCCGATAATATTATAGCTTTTACCACCACAAGGTACAGCAACCAAACACTGATTGTCCGGGGCCCTGGTGCTGGTGCTGAAGTCACTGCAGGAGGAGTCTTCAGTGATATCCTCAGATTAGCTTCGTATCTTGGTGCTCCATCTTAAACAGTTAGAACCTACTGCTGACTTAGAGTGAGGCGATGTCATTCTTCCAAGTTCCACTTCCACTGCCACATGCTACTGAGAATCTAATTCACCAGGAACACTGGGAGATTGAAGTACATATGAAATTCTCTCTTCCTAAATCGGCACTAGACTAATATTATGAATAATAAAACATCAAACATTTGCTTTATTGTGTTTTGGAACTTTCCGTCTGTAATGGAAATGAAATGTATGAGCCACTTGTGTTTCCTTTCATCATTGATCTGGTACTTGCCTCTCACTGTCAAAATGAGTAGCTCCGCATCTCATTCTCTTTTCCTCAGAAATCTGTATATAAATGTATACAGTTTTCTAAACTTTTTCTAAATGGCCGGCATCTCTTTTTGGGATTCTTCTTCCTAGTGGAGGCTAGGATGGGTCTTGAGGTTTCTGATGAGGAAGAAACCGGCCAGTGGCTGAGAAGAAGATCAAGAGCACTCTCAGTTGGCTACAAATAAAATTTAGAGCAATGGTACATTCAAGAAAAAGCTCAAGGAAAGACACATAATGATGGAGCTCAATAAGCACATCCTATCACTTTATGTGTATCTCTTTAAGTTTTTTTTCTCTACAAATTATTTCTCTAATATTTATATCGATAATTATGAACAATAACCCAACAAACACATGCAGTGTGCCTCGGCACTAGGGTGTCAAATGAGAAACATGAGAATCATCCACCTCATGGCGTGGTAGAACGCTCGATCACTAACGTACCACCGCATTAACTGGTTTAATTGCTGCGGGTATAACTACAACACTGTATCGGCACTGTTGCCACACTGTAGGTGCTGCTAAAAGTGAGAGGCGTCTGTGTCAGAGTTCTTGCACCGTCAGACTGCTATTTTCGTCTTCATGCATGCAATTGCAGGAGGTCGATCGCTTCCCTCTTCCTCCTCCCGTCTCTATCATCCGTCGAGTCAACAAATTCCAAATGCTACCGGCCAAATTGGCCGACTGCAACCTCTTCAAGAATCCTGCTGCCCACTCGCCATCGCTTCGGCAGACGCTCCTACCACAACACTACCGTCTCTCCCCCTTGCTCTGCTGCACGCATTGATTAATTAATGATTCAGTTATAGAGAAATGTGCGTCTGTTGCTCGTGCCGTCAATTATTGAGCTTGGGGGCTATCCAAAGGATCGATTGATGCGATGGATTGGACGGAAGAAACAACATAAGAACCGAGAGTGTTTGGAGCCAAAGACAGCCGCTCTTCATCACCTCGCGGTCCTCTGCGAATTAGGCCATGTAACAAGTAGTTTAGGACATTTTCAATGATTAAATCTTTAAAAACATTTGCAATGTAAGTTTTTTTTTTATTGTTTGTAAAATTAAAAAAGCTTAATTAAAAAACTTATGATTGTAAAAATAAAGTTTGAGATTTTTAGTTAATAGGTTTGATTTTTATCTTTTAGAAGTAGAGTTAATAATTAATATTATTGTTTGACTTTCAAAATGATGAATCTAGTAAGCCTCCTTGACTATCTCTGGGGTGGTCAGCTCAGCCCCACGAAAGTTTCCTATCGGCCATCAGGATAAATTGGGAAGTACTCGCGGGTGGCAGCTCAG
>JBAMIB010130211.1:0-13726 GCA_037177415.1 Kaempferia rotunda
GCATGAATCAATCATAACAGTTAGGGTTATCAGATCATCTCATCTTAGTAACCTCTATTGATTTATTTTATCGGATGAACGTCTAAAATTGTCCCAACTTGGAGACGTTATCATTGCATTCTAGAATTAAGGCCTCTCCAGGATCTACTTTACTAACCAAACATCTAATCTGATCCGTTTAGACTTCTTCTACTTAGTATTCAATTGACCTGATACTATTTACTCAATTTTTACCATCGCTTTGTAAACCGTTTGCTAATTTTTAAATCATAATGTCTAATTTTTTTTTTTTAGTGATACAAATGGTAAAAGTCAAACAGTGTTAACAATAATATTTAAATATGCTAGTTAGGTCAACCGTGCGACTTCTCACTTGTCCAAGTCAGTCTTGGTCGGTTAAGATTTCTCTCTTGTTTAGGTTAACCTTGACCAGTTAAAACTTATATCATTGTCAGTCATCAGGTCAAGGCTGACCTGACTATACTTTTTTCTTACCAAGAATCCGATCAACTTTGATATAGTTGGAATTTTCCCTTTGCCTATGTTAACTTTAACCCATCAGGACTTTTTATTAACTTGGTATGACCAAATCTCATTAAACTTATTGTGAAACAAACATCAAAACTTTGAGATCGATTGCATCAATAATTCTCTCATCACTTATACCGAGATTCTTTTTTTTAGACATCTGGCCCTTGGCCCTGGGATAATCAGTTCGGTCACATTAAAATTTCTATCTACTATCCGAATAAATACTCATAGCGGTTGATCCAACAATCAAACATTATAAATTTGTTATTTTATTGAAAAAAATGTCTTATAATTTATCATAATTGAGAATTAAATTGTAAATATTCAATAAACTATAAGGTACTCCGTCTCTGAACCAGAGCCTGACAAACTTAGTATAAACTTTCGAATCCAAGTTCCATGACGGTTTATTTGATAACAAATTAATCCATCAATTACATGCCCGGTAATGATCAGAATATTTTATTTGTCCAATATTAAATATTTTAAATTTAGTCGGGCAATGCAACGTTACATGTTAAAATAGTTACTTTGCTATCTGAGGTTTCAAAAATAAAATAATGATTTAAATTAAATAATCATATTATTTAAAACACGGGCACATTAATAAATTGATTTAAATTAAGTAATCATATTAAAATAGTTACTTTGCTATCTGAGCTTTCAAAAATAAAATAAATAACATGGGTTTTAAAAATTTATTCTTTAAATTATTTTGGATTAAAAAGTTTTAAAGTCCTAAATTGTTTTTGATTAAATGATTGGAGAACTCAAATTCCAAATGCAAGGCTGTTTCAATTTCGTTTTCTATTTTTGAAGCAAAATAGGTACAGTTGATTAAAAATCTAATTGTTCGAATCTATTAAATTGAATAAATTATTATTTTTTAATGAAATATTAAAAAATTGGAAGTTGAAAACATGGACTGAATTTATGAACGTTAAAAAACGCTTTAAAACTTATAAATGGTTATGATTGTCTTTTTATAAAAAATATTAAATTATTTAAGGGAACGATAATATCGTAAATTTAACTCTGAGAAGATAATACGTAGATTTATCGTAATGGTAAGAATTTATTATAATAGTAAAATATAATATTTTCCAAATTTATCGTTATTATAAAAATATGTAAATTTTAGAAAGTAAAATTAAAATCTTATAAATAATTTTGAAAATCACGAAATATATTAATTATTATATAATATAATATGTTCCTGGTTCCGTTCCGTAATTCGGACGGAGAACATCTATAAATAAACTTCTCTTCCCCTGTTTGTTCATCCTCCCTCCCTGAACCCTTTCGCTCATCCTCCCTGAACCCTTTCGCTCATCCTCCCTCAACCCTTCCCCCTCTACTTCCTATCCATCGTCTCCTCTATCTCACATCCGATTCTCTTTTTCTCTATTTTCTGTGATCGTCGCATCTTTTTAGTCTACAAGGTTAGATCGGTCGGAATCTTTTTGGTTCACAAGGTTAGATCGGTTGGATGGAGGCGAACAGTTGGAGGTCGACTCAGGGGGAGCCTGCATCTATGCCAGATGGGGAATCTGGTGACTGGAAGATCCAGCTCCAGCCCGAGGCGCGGCAGAGAATCGTCAGTAAGATGTATGTGGGATGCCCTAATACCTCCCTCTAAATATTGCTCCTCTTAATGTGATTGGATCATCCGCATGAGTAATTATTTAGATTTACTGATTGAATTGTTTGATATTTGACAATTGAATTATTATTCGATTAGGGCGTTTGCGTATGTTTTCTGTCAATTCTTGTACTTTTTCTGGCTGGTGTTATCGTTTCTTTGTTAACTTGTTTATCTACTTCTATCTCTGGATATTTATTTAGTGATATTCTTCTTTAAGAATCAATTTTCATTTTTTTTCATAAGAAAGATGCCTCGTGCTAAAAAATTCCCAATGTTATGATTTCCTATAAATGACTTCATTCTTCCCTCGTGATTAAGTTGCTGATGAGATAAAATAGTCCCAAAGTTCTCCCCAGTGGGAATCTATATTTTTAATTCTACGAGAGCTTTAGATTGATGGGATGTGGTGTTCTTAAGGATGAAGAGTTTTATTTATTTTTATTTTTTTCAGTGATACTTTCTTTGACAAGTGATTTTATCGAAAATATCCTGATTCAAAATTAAATTAATGGAAGGAAAAAAAAAAATGGAATTTCTATGAGATGGACGACGAATTTGAAAAGCACCTCGTATATCTGGTTTCTTATTTGTCCATATAAGAAGGAAAGACATCAAATGTTTGGGAATAAGGGAGCGTTGAAAAGATTTTTTTTCCCTTTATATTGATTGTAAAGTCATGTTACCTCTAACCCTGGTCATTCTACCTTGTCTATTATTTGAAATATCATAGGGTGTTGAATTCTTGGATATGGGTTATTTTTGTGATCTAGTTCAACTAGAACTTTGTACTTCCACACTACTAATCCTATGCTCTGTTCTTCCTCTTGTTTGGGAAATTATGCTGGTGGAATGATGCTGGATTTCGTTACCGTATTTTGTCCATATTTTTTAATTTCCAGTTTTCTTCAAACATATGACCTATAGATTCTTATAAGTAGGATGAAATACTTGCATTGAAATTACTAAAAAAAATGGAAACTGGCTTTGGAGTACTTGTTTAATTATTGCTTAATTGTCTAACATTATTGTCTACATGACATGGGTGGTCATAGAATTTGTTCCTTTCTGTCAGGAGCTTGCTATTCACCTACAGTAGAAGGCCAAGAACTTTATATTCGACATATATCTTTATCTCTTAGCTTAACTTTATTGAGAAATTGACTTCGTGGTTAGTATCAGAAGTACTTGAATTTGATGCCACTATTATACTTCTACTGTGGTCTCTCTGTGAATTGTATTACTTGTATCTGATTTAACATTATATACCTCAAACCTAAGAGTTGGGATTTGAGGATTCCTAAAATTGTACATTGTAGTCTTAAGTAATTCAGTCTAGATAAAGATATACACTATTGGAAGCTCACTTGATTAAAGTATAAATATATTTGGAGTATGCCAACTTACTTCATAACTAATATGCGTAAAGTAGAATTATATTTTAATCTAAACTTTACGATCGACCATAGTTCTAAAAAGAAGTATAGGCCGTTCTATCGTCCCAAATGGGAGGCAATCACTTCACCTAGTAATTAAAAGATCTGATCTAGGTGGTTGTTTGTACCTCTTTCCTGATCAGCTCTTCTAATATTTCTGGATTTTCTGTGTTTGTTAAGTGATACAACTGTCTTCATCAATTTTTTAGTACAATTATATTTATTAAATATTTAAAATCAAACTTGTATTGTCTTTAAATAATTAGACCTACTATATGCTTGCTTTTTGGCATTTGTTATTTCTTCAATCATTGCCTTTTAGGATTTTAATTGTTAAAATGTTCATAGTATGCCCATTTTTGTACCAAATCTTCTCTCTTATCAATTGCTCAGATGCTAGTTGTCATTCATCATAACATCTCTCTTTTCTATTGCTCAGCTGCTAGTTGTCATTCATCTATCAATTATCTATTATTCTATTGGTCCTTGAATCTTTGTTGCCCATAATTCCTGTATATTAATTCTTGAATAATTTATATTTTAGAATGGACACTTTGAAGAGGCATCTTCCAATCTCTGATTCTGATGGTCTAAATGAACTTCAGAAAATTGCTATTCGGTTTGAGGAGAAGATATATAATGCGGCTACAGATCAGGTAAATCTTGTTATCTTGTTTATTTACTCAGCTATCTTGGCCTTATTTGTACTAGGGTGCTTTTACTCTCTACTTGGTTCATGCTTAACTTTTCTTTTATTGTTATGTCTGATGAAAATGAACAGTATTTCCTCAGGAAAGTTCTCAGTATCAATGAATCAAATGTAGCAACACAGTTTTTCATAGTATCTCTCATTATGATAGCAGATTTAGTTGTTTTTTTTTGTATCCTCAAGTAACTGAATATTCTCTTTCTTAGAAATTTATCCTTCATAAAGAACTCCATAGTGCTCACAACGTGTAGGCTTGATGATTGAACTGCACAGTGGCATTTTACTATGATCTTTTTAGACGATTACTTAGGTTTCTAAACTATTATTTTTATTTCAGTATGCATTCCTTCTTTTTTCTGCCTATATTTTGTTAAATTTTTTATGTATTCCTCTAACACTATAATTTCTCAGTCTGATTATTTGAGAAGAATTTCTCAAAAAATGTTGTCGATGGATAAAAAGCCTCAACATCCTGGAGGGTTTGGGCAAATTAACCCTTCTATTAACCAAAATCATGTAGATCCAGGTATGTCCTGTTGAAGTTATCACTTACATCTATGTTAGGAGGATCTTTCGTATGTATGTGAATAGTTTAACCTATCCCCCTTGCATTCCTTGTGTTATGGAAATTAAATACTAGAACTTGATTTCTTTTACTCGGCACTTGACTATTTGAGGCGTCAGTACACGAATGAAACATGTAGTATAGTCTCTCATTAGAACCCTGGTGTCATGCCGTTGCTCTTTTTTTTTTTGTCTATCTATGTATTTCAATCTGTTACTACTTACTACAGTGAATCCACCATCAACAAGGCAGCAACTTTTACCCCAGAACACACAACATAACTCTTCAATTGCATCACAAAGTACTTCCAACCTGTCTTCTGCATTGCCATCCATTATAGGTCCCAGTCAGTCTACTATATCCAGTGTGAGCCAGCCATCTAGCTTGCAGAACCTGACTGGCATATCTCAGAATTCTGTCACCAACTCATTGGGGCAAGCTGCAACAACAAATATATATTCAACTGCACAAAGACAAATGCAGGGAAGGCAACAACAACAACAAACGATTTCCCAGCAACAGCATCAATCACAAAACCAACTTCTATACCAACAGCAACAGTTTCAACCACAATTACTGAAACAGAAACTTCGGCAATCGACACTTCCACAATCACATGTTCAGCAGCAAACTCTGCTGCAACAAACAACACAACTGCAATCTTCTCAACAGCCTCTAATACCAGTAACATCTAATCTTCAGTCGGGCGAATCCAGCATTCAGCAAACACAACCTGGAGCAATACAGTCAATTGTACAGTCCGCCTTATCCCAAAATTCCTTGAGTTCAGTTCAACAATCTGGCACATCCTTGCTTCAGCAACAGCCTCAATCAGTTTCCAGACAACAACAACAACAACAACAACCACAGTCTAACATGCTTCAACAAACACCTTTGCAACACCATCAAACTTCGGCTCCTCAACACTCTAACTTACCTATGCATCAGCACCAACAGTTAATGTGCCAACAATCAAATATATCAAATGTTCAACAGTCCCAGCTGGCCGGTCAACAAACAAGTGGCACTGAGATGCAACAACAACCACAGAGGCTACCAACTCAACAGAATAATCTATTAAGCATGCAACAGTCTAAGCATTTGTTGAATCAACAGTCAATGCCTTTACATCAGCAACAGATGTTAGGCACTCAAACTAACATTTCAGGGCTTTCTCTGCTGCAGCAACAACAACAACAGCAACAACAAATGCTTGAATCATTATCTAATGTCTCAAATGTTCAGCCACATCAGCGTCCTATGCTACAAGCACAAGGTCAACCCCAAAATCAATCATTGCAGCAACAACAGATTTCTCATATTCAATTGCAGACTGCACCACATCAACAACAGTTAGTACAGCAACATATTGGTTCATTGCAGAGAGATATGCAACAAAGAGTTCCAGCTTCAGGTTCCATACTTCCCCAGAATTCAATTGAGTTTGCTCCATCACAAATGGAGCTTCAGGAGGTGTCATCTAGTTGTAAGTCTGTACATTTTCTATTTCTTGTTTTTCCTTAAAATTAGTGAATGAGTTAATATATCTTCAATTCTTTCATTAAGTTCCTAAGTCTGTGAATGTCTCATCAAATATTTTTCTCATTTTTCCCTTCAAATGGGTAGTGTCTTAATCTTAGGATATATGAGTTGATGCAATTGAATGGGCAGGTTATCATTAGTTTTACTTGCCTGATATGACATGGAAAGCTACTATGACAAAATCTCTATGCTTTGATGGACTAGATTATGTGTAGAACCTGTAACCTCATCTTATCATTTAGAATGTTTGAGTTTTCCTTTATTCTCAAATTATTGGATTGGTTAGACTGACAATAGCACCTAGCCTAAGGGGAACTTTCGGCTAGATTTAATCCGTTTGGTATTGCTTGGCCAACTTGACTAAGCTAATGAACTCCTAGCAATGGATGCTTATATTGATTTTCAGCCTTATCATTTTCCTTCTTGTTTCTGAATCTTCAATCAATAAACACAGTACACCATGGTGAGATGTGAATTCCTTTGATTCCATTTTGACCCCTATATGCTGAATAAACTTTCCACGGTATGCACTGACATTGTTCCATTATGTGGGGACACCCATCGAAATAACTAGTTGGCGATTGATACTACTAACTGGAACACCCTAACAGTGGTGGCACTGAATTGCTTAGTGAGGTAGTAAGCATACTTGGATGGAACATCCCAGGTAGTAGGAAAAGGTAATGGTAGTCCCTTCAGGAGACTTGTGATGCTCATCCTTACAATGGATTGCCATTCTGGCTTTTTTAATCTGTTGTCTATATATTTTTTAGCTAGTTGGAACTTCTGTGCATGTATCTAAGGAGTAATCTTAATGGTTGCTGATCTTCTGCTTTTCCCTCATTGTTACAGCTACACTGGATTCCATAGCACCAACAGGAATTGCTGCAGTTGATTTGCAGGAGGAGCTCTACCAGAAGGTTTGTAACAAATGTTCATATTTTTTCCTCTTACTGTGCTGGCTTTGTGTTCCTTTATTTATTTATTATTATCGAGTTCGTTTATTATGGTAGGCTTATTTGTTGTTGAAGATGTCTTTTTACATCTAGTTTCTTTTTCTTTTTCCTTCAAGAAGTTTGATTGTAAAATTGTAAGAGCAAATTCACCAGCAGCAATGTATATGCACCTGGAAGTTACAAGATAGTTGTCAAGCAACTAGCTATGGGATCTTTATTTATCAAGCTATATGGAGCTTGGAAAATTTAAAATTATCCATGACTTTTTGTTACTACCCATATGCTTTATCTACATCTGATTGGCAGACTTTTGTTAAATAATCCCTATCACTTATGAATCCTGATATATGTTTTTTTTTTGATAAGCTGACTTTTGTTTTTAACATCTTGTTTGTTGATAAAAACTGAGTAAATATTAATGACCTTTTTTACTACCCTGATGAGGTTACTAATATCTGGTTGGTGCCATTAAATTTTTGTTAAATAACCCCTAACAGTTGTGAATTGTGATATATGGCATGCAATAAGTTAAGTTTTATTTTTTAACATCTTAAGTGTTCCAAATATTCCATCAAGATTTGATTTCTTTGGATTGGTTTTCGTAAGTCCTATTATATGCTTACTATTTATACAATTACTTTGTATTTTGGCTATGATATCACTATTGCGCACACACCTACATAGCTACACATGCTTCCATTAGTATCTGCAAGCATCTATCTTACTAATGAACGTATTTATTAATTGACTGTTGGATGAAACTAACATATTCTTGATTTGTGGTAGGTTAAGTCCATGAAAGATCTCTACTTTGCTGACCTGAATGATTTTTACCAATGGGTTTCTCTGAAGTTACAGCAGGTAATCATCCAGTTGTTTCTGGACAGACTTGCTCCTACTTTCATTGGAATCACGCAAATGAATCAAACTTATCTGTTGTCTTTGTTGTTTGTCTTGTATGTTGAGTTTCAGAATGATGTTCTGCCATCTGCAAAGGCAGCAGAACAATTTCAGAAAATGAAAGATTTTAAGAAGATGTTAGAGTGCATATTGCATGTATTGAAGTCACCAAAGGCCAATATCCATCCAGGTCTCAAGGACAAAATTCTTATATATGAGAAACAAATTCTAAATATTCTAGCTTCAAATAAGAAAAAAGGTATCCCTTCACAGCCACGTGGACAGCAACAATTTCAGCGTGCCAGTGGCCACTCTCAATTAGTGCAACAGCAACAACAAACTCAAACTTCTCAACTGCAACAACATGACAACCATACAAACCAGCAAAATAATATTCAAAGTTCTTCAAATTCAATGCAGGCACCTGCTGTGCAAGGCGTGCAACATGGTTCTGTGCCATTGTCAGCACAATTTGGTGTTACATCTCAACAGAATATCTCAAATGCATTACCGACTGGATCTACAGTAGATCCTGTCCAGGGAAATTCTTTTAGTTCATTGCAGCAGGCAGCAATTGCTCCCATGCAGCAAGGTGGTCTGGTATCTGCCCAGAGTTCCATTGGTCAACAAACCAATGCTAATATTATGCCAAATGCCTCAATGAATTCATCGCAAAACAATGCAATTGCCCAGCAACCAAGTTCTAATGTAATGCAACAACAACATTTCAAGCAGGAGCATCAGATGTCAAATCCTCAACAAAAGCAACAATTACAACATCGTCATATGCAGCAACATTTGCTGCAGCAACAACAAAAGCAGCAACTACTTCAAGCCCAACAACCTCTACAGCAACAGTTGCAACAGCAACAACAAAAGCAACAGCAAACCTCACAGATGCCATTGCACCAAATACAACAGCTTCACCAATCAAATGAAGTCAATGACTTGAGGTTGAGACAAGCACCTGGTATTAAGCCAGGACATTATAAGCAACATTACTCAACTGGTCAAAGACACAGCTATTATCAAGTGAAACCAGGTGCCTCTTTCCCAATTTTATCACCTCAAAATTTTCAAGCATCATCTCCCCAAGCGTCTCATAATTCTTCTCAAATTGACCAGCGTTGTCAGCTATCATCTCAAGTAAAATCTGGAATACCTTTACAGTCAGCTAACTCACCTTTTGTTCCATCTCCATCCACTCCTATAGACCCCTCCCCAATCCCATGTGAATCTGAGAAACAACTTTCTAGCTTAGCACCATTACCTAATGTGGGACATGTTGGACATCAGCAAACAGCTATAGCACCTCAATCTCAATCTCTTGCTGTTGCTACACCTGGAATATCAGCTTCATCTTTGCTGGCAGAATTTTCATGTCCAGATGGCAATCAGACTACTGTTCTGAATTTGGTTTCTGGGAAAGCAAGTACCACAGAGAGGCCTCTTAAACGTTTAATAGAAGCGGTTAGCAAACTATCATCATATTATTCAGTTACATTATTTTTCGCATAACGTGAGTTTAATAGCATATGTTATATCACCATTCCCATGATTATTGAAGCTTCTGCTTTATTCTTTGTACATTTTTTCTGCTAGGAGTTATTCAAGGAAATGCCATCAGTAGCTCTAGGAAACTGTATATCTCAATAACCATTGCTCTTGCTATAGTAGCAGTTATAATCAGGCCAATTATTGATTTCATGAAATATAAGGTTGCATCTGCTAGAGTGGAAGGGAATGGAATAAGAATGCTTCATTCCTCCTATGATTCTATTCCATTTCTTAGATGGAAAATTTGAGACAGAATGATTGATTACAACAAACGACTCATTCCATTCTACACTTTTAAGAGGTGGAAACATTCATTTCACCTTTATCAAATATAATTGTTATTGACCAAATTATCATTTAAAAAGTATACAATGACAACAACCAATCCTTATCCTATCGGCATCATTTAAATGAACAAATTATCATTAAAACTATAATGAAAATAAATAAAATGAGTGGATTGGATAGGCTAAATAAGCTGGTTGAACTAGTCAGTTCTGAGCTGGCTGATGGACTGGGTGGGTTGTGTTGGATCGGGTGGACCGGCTAAAGAGGGTGAGTAGACGACCTACAATCAAATTAGCTTCTTCTCTTGCTACTTGCTTAGCAAGGTCACACTTTAATTACTTAAAAACAAATGATAAAAACATAAAGTAGCAGAGTTTTACTTGGTTACAACCTAGTTAATTATTAATCCAAGGTAGTTGAAAACACTAAAGAAATTTCTTTTTCGACAAAAGTCGAAAGCGGAGAAGCATCTTATAATAGTTGAACTTCAATACAGAATACAGAAGCTCTAGGGTGCAATTCTGATCGAAGTGACAATTTTGCTGACGTGGCAATTCAGGGCGCATCGAGTGGTATAGGGTGCCTAGATAAAGTTTTATCCACGCAACATTCGTTTTCTGATATGGCGGATTGGAGGCGCCTCGGTTCATCAGAGGCGTCTTAGTTCAGTTGACGTGGACTCTGTTGCTTATATGCTTGACAATGCATCCTGGGCATCGGGGGCGCCTCCAGAGTTTGGCTTTCGAGGCGCCTCAAGACAATTGAGGCTCCTCGAGCATTAAGGCGCCTCCCATAAATGGAGGTGCTTGGGAGTTAACCATCCACTTCTCCGCAAGCTTGGGTGATTCTCCGACTCTTCGGAGTTGAGCTCACCCAAATCCAACTCCGACCTTCTCCTCGAGTAGATTTCCTCCTGGTTTCTCGCCCCTCGGATGCATTGCGCGTGTCCTTCTCGCTTCACCAATATACTCTTCCGTAGCTCCTCTCCCCTCGGATGCACTGAGCTCATCGACTCTTTTATTGTGTGATCATGTTCGAAAGCGGTGAGTTGTAGACCATCAGGGAACTAGCACGGATGTTGATTGGTGTGGAAGTTGACCGTGAGGACTCCAGGAACCATGTGCCTACAAATACTAAACGGGGGAGGAGGAGAATCGTAGTAAGTAGCTAGGGGAGGGGTGGCCAGACAATCAATCAGCACAATGCCACCGATGGAAAAAGAGAATGAAAGTAGATGCATGAGTATATAAGTGCGTGTGCGTACCTCCATAAATGGAGGACCCCTCTTTATGATGCCTCTTGTAATCTCCCTATATCCGCGTGAGTATTATTCTTTTTCTGAAGTAGTCCGAAATTTCGATTGGAGGCGCCAAAGGGACGAGCGCCAAGGAGATGAGGGCACTACGGGAGTCGGGAGCACCAAGGAGTCGTGGTCGACTCGGTTTTCCTTTGACTTGAACCGTCACCTCTGCAGGATTACTAACCTCTCTTATCCACCCGGCGTTCTCTGATTGCCCCGGATCATATAGCATTCCATTATTACCACAACATAGTAGTATTGAATAAGATCATTCCCTTTTTCATGTCATTTTATTCCTTTTCTAATCTCATTATGATTCTATTTCATTCCATTCTAGAGGACCAAATGCACTTAACTGTTTATTAATATTTGTTATAGTTTCCTAGTTCTTTTGAGCATGTAGATTATGGTTTAATGTTCTTTAAGGCTGTCATTTTTTCTCCTTGGTGCAAAATATTCTAAATCACTGGTTTTCTGCTGTGTTACTCATCTTCCCCTGGTAGGTCTGTTTTTCTTACTATTTTCTCCTCTGCCTACATCCTAGTACCTTCTTCTCTAGCCATCTCCGTCATAAGCTGACCACTGGCTACCTTCTGCAAATTACTACTATTGTCATCTTCCTTAGATATCAAAACCTGTTTGGCCTACCTCTTTATGTTTTGATGGATTGCTACTTTTATAGATTTGATTTGGCATATATCCAAACTTTGCTTTGGGATTTATCCTTAATCAAAGTGCTGGATAAGCATTGAATTGGTGACTGTCATGGAGAAATGATGATCTGTCTATGTTTGGTGAATTCTTATCATATGATGCTGAATTTAGTTCTTAGTTTGACCTGATAATATGCATAATCATTTCCGGATAAGTATCTTTTACTGCCAGCCTCAGCTTTGGCTTGGGTGTTTTGTCATTTATTTTCAATTTACCAGTCATACTAGATTATTTGTACTAGGCTATATTAGCATCATTGTAAATACCCATATAATTATTTTATGGGTTGCCTCTGGATTTTACACACCCTTGAGTCTTGACAATTGTGATGCCTGCGTTGATAGCTAGCTTTTGTTAATGGATTAGTAGCTGGATGGTCAGTTTGATTGAGCAGTACAGAAAATGAAATTGACTAATCTTAATGTTCCAATTTACAAGTCCTTTCCTATGACAGTGGATAAGAAGCTTACTCTTAATTGAATGTCTAGAGTAAGATAAATTGAAAGTGAATTCTGGATTGTTCTATTTTGGTCTCTCTCTGTGTCACTCTTTTTGGCATGAAATTTATATATACCGGGCATAATTTATGTGTATTGTACTTGTAATGTAAGAGGTTCTGATACTTGCTATGATTGTTCTACCTCTTTATTTATGGTTTCCCTTTGTATTTTGTAGTGAGTCTGATTCTCTTTGGAGTTTGGATATAATAATTGGGTCAAGTATAACAATAATTAATAGGCATGTTTATTTCATCACCCTCTTGTATATATGAACAAAAACAATTTTCTCTGAAGTTTACAGCGTTGACAATATAATCTACAAAATATTTCAGATTCAATCATCAACACCCGAGGCTTTGAGCTCAGCTGCTCGTGATATTCATTCTGTAGTTAGCATGATAGACAGGTTAGCTAGTTCTGCACCAGGAAATGGTTCTAGAGCTGCGGTTGGTGAGGATTTGGTTGCAATGACAAAATGCCGTTTACAAGCCAGGAGCTTCAAGTCTCAAGATGGAAGTGGGCCAACAAAAAGAATAAAGCGTCATATAAGTTCCATTCCTTTGAATAATATTTCATCTGCTGGAAGCAAAAATGATAGCCTTAAGCAGTCATATGGTCTTGATACATCTGAACTAGAGTCTACTGCCACATCATGTGCTAAGCAACAAAAATTTGAGGTAGGATACTGTTCAATTTCTTTTTTGCAAGTGAATTCTTCTACAAGTTATTATTATTATTATTATTATTATTTTTTACATCTACTATCCATTCAGTTCTTCAGTGTTGTTTTCCTTGGAGGCTTGATATTTCTATATTCCATGGGATTTATTACTCCAGAATTAGGTTGAATTTCTTTTCAGCTCTCTTTTCCTATTTTGTGCCCATCAAAAACTTTGGAAACTAGTGCTATTTCTCTTTGTTTGCCCATTGATTATAGCCTAATAGAAATCTGTCTTTTCAGAAAAGCTAAGAATCTTTAACTGATGCTTCTGAGAGAAATGCATGGCATTGAAATTGTTTTTTACATCCTCTATTGTTGTAATAATTTCCTTCTTACCTCAGTCTTCTGCTCATCTTGCAGTATGT
>JBAMIB010130422.1:0-13722 GCA_037177415.1 Kaempferia rotunda
GTTTTGATCTGACGACCCTGTACCTTTGGCTTGGTTAGTCCCTTATGGCAGGTTAGGATATTCTGGTATGTGTAGTAATTCCTCTCCTTTTGTTCAGTTGTACTCCTACTTGTTATATCAGCATACTGTACGCATGATCTATTCTAGTAGCTTTATTATACTCTGCGTATCTACAAATAGTCGCTGAGTTTCTTTGGAACTCACACTGTTGGTACTTATATTTACAAGTTGATGCTGTCAGGAGAGTCCATTTGCTAGCCCCCCCTTCGCTGCAGGATGCTTTTCAGTTGGTCTTCTAATTCTGTTTATGCTACTTAGACTTGTGTTGGTTTCGCACTGTGAGTTCCAAAATTTGGATTTTCATGGAGTCGTTCGATGGTGTTTTGGTTTTCTGTGGTAGTGGAATATACTTGCTATTTATCTATAGGGATTTCGTGATGGTTGGCATCTTTTCGTTGTAGTGGAGTAGATATTTTTAATAAATTACGTGGTGTGCTTTACTTCTTGTTTAATATATATATCAACTACATGGTGTGTGATTATTTATTGTATTATGTTCCGGCCATATGACCGAGGTGTTAGATGAAATGTATTCTGGAATTATATTGTCACCCGTACAGGAGAGATTTTGCCGGATTTTTATTTGGCAGGGACCCTCTTTGGGCGTGACAATCATGACAATGTGAGATTCTCCAACCTTGATTTTTTTTCGTAGTGGTATCGTTATTTTGCCTAATACGTTTACCCCCTTGAATTGTTTCAGCAAAATTGTCAAATTTGGGACTTTTTTGGATGCTTGATTTATTTGTTTATGCCAAAAGTCTTTCCTTGGTGTTTAGCGATGTCTGGTTTCTAGGGCCCAAAGCATGTCTAAATATAGGTTCACTTAAGTTGAAGTCAGATAAATGAAACACAATATTCCTAGGTGTTTAGTGATACTTGAAAACCTTCACTTAGTTGGTCAAATTAGTTGGTCCTTTTGTCCCCTATATTTTTGGTGAACTCATAATTCACATGAGTTCATTTATCTTAAGTAGAATCCTTAGAAGTCACGAGAGAAAAACAACTTTCATAGGAACAAGTGATGGGGAAAAAAAAATCAAGTAGCAAAATAAAGCACATAGATGCAAGAGATTCATATGATACGACTAAGGTGATGGTTAGACTAAATCTACCGGACTTCAAATAAATGTATCTTTGAAAAGTCATCAAATATGGTTTGGTTGAGTCCACATGAATTAAATTTCAGAATCTGACATTGTCATTTGAGTTCACGAATGATTTTGGTGCTTTGTATTAGAGACTTATCTCTCTATGCAATATTTAAAACTATTTAGATGGATGAATTTGTAAAGGAGGCAATTTGTTTCCTCTCCTCTATTAATGGAATCATGTTTAGTTTACAAAGGGGATGGGAAATCTTTTCTCCATTTCCCCTTCTGGCCTTCATAATGTACTGGTTCTTTTTTCTTATCTCCTGCACTCCTCTCACTTTCTCACCTATCCTTTTGTCCCTTCATCTTCCTTGTTAATAAGCTCTTAAATTAGCCCATAGAAACTATGTTATTTGTTAAATCTTTCATATTGATCAAACAACCAAAGCAAAACAATGGATGCCAGCGTTTATTACATGTATTGTCTTAGATTCAAAACAGGCACTATGTTTCTTTGACTATCCTAAATGGAAACTCTTGTTATGCAGTTCAAATTCATCTAATAGCACCTCTATTTACACTAAATATCTTGTGCAATAAATGCTTAGACTATACTGGTGATGTCTTTTTGTATGTATTGATTGTTTATGATTTTTGTCACTTCTTCAGTCTGGGAAAAGGTTATGCATTGGCATCTTCGAGCAGGTTAAGCACAATCTCATATTTCCTAGATTGTGAATGTAGAATTTCTTTGATTTCCTTCAACTCACTTATTTTCATTTTTTTTTACATATATACGCAGCTTGACTTTGCAGTAACTATTTCAGCTCTCCTTGGTCTTCCATTTCCTTTTGGAAGGTATATTTCTGAATTCTAATAGGCTTTTCTTTCACTAAGTTGATGAAATTAAAATTGCAAAGGGGAACAAGCAGAGCAAAAATTGTGTACTTGGAAAAATCAAGGCGAGCAAAATGGGAAAAACACTATCCTCATCGTTGTCATTTTGACAATATACCATTTCTACAATGATCGACAATGATATAAATCTAAGTTTCTAATTAGCAACTGTGATCAATCAAAATGCTACTGATTACCGGAAAAAATTATGCACTATTAAGATTATAGATTAGTAATTTTAGAAATCTTTTCATAATTCAAATGCATGAAAGTGATTGACATGCTTGAAAAAAAAGAGATTGAATGATATGTTGGGTTTATTTTCAAAATTGTAATAGCTTATGAGTGGATGTAGGTTAGGAGAAAGAAAGGTTAGTTGACCTAAAGGCAGTCATCATTATTATTCATGAGCCAACTGAAGATATCATTTGGTCGTTATGATTCCCTTCTAAAGATCTGTGAAGTCTGTTGGAACTAGATTACCCACAACCACCTCAATAGCCATCTTCTTATGGCTTTTGTAATTCCCAATCTCTGTGAAGAATGATCTTTTTGATTGAAGGAGGAGAAGCCGTAGATACATTTGTATGCCAACCAAAAGTGGAAAATTGAAGAAAAGCAGGTGCCTAGGTGCCTGATTGCTAGCTTTATCTAGCTTGTTTCACCAAAAGTACATGATTGATCTTATAGGTTGTGGATCTTTTTTATTGTAGCCATGTGAGCTCATAATGTTTGGTTCTGTACTTTCACCGACTGCTAACTAATGTCTGTATGCTGTTAACTTAGTTTATTGTAACTTAGAAGGTCTATAAAAATATATTTGTCTGCAGTATTGGGCATGTTGACGCTGAACTGTATGCATTAAGTGCTCGTACATGGGAAAGTCAAGGGACAAACACAGATGGTTGTGAAGTATTGTCAGATTTGGCAGCATGGAAGCAAAACTACTTAAAAGCTCTATGCATAAACAGCTGGCAGGTACTACTACAATTATCCACAAGTCATTGCAACATACTTCTATGAAATTATCTGTAGCTAAAATTCAAAGTTGCCATTCCTAAGAGGTGAAATGCTAGACTATCAACAAACTACTTTAAACAACATACTAACATTTCTTTAGTTATTCTGATTAATTGAAATTCCCTGACTCATGTTCTGCTGAAAGCCCGATTCTAGCCATAGGGGTACTTTAACATGAGAGGTATGTATTGTAGCTGAATCATTGAATCTTTTGGTATATGTGCCAGTTTAGTCTTATGCTTTTTTTGATTTTATATAATTTTTGTCATGCCCTTAATACTAGGTATTTGTGTGAGACATTCTTTTATCTAGGGTAACTTATTATTCGTTGAACCCCTATCATATTATGTAATCGGATGAATTTCCTTTAATTTGTTTTCCCATAGTTCTCTTATTTCAGTTCCTTCTGTGGATGATTGTTTTCCTCACAGGTACAGAGATATATTGATCTCTACTCTACCACATCAGTTATTGGGTTGCCTTTGGAAGATTTACACCATGTAGCTCAATTGTACAGTGAAGCTCAGAGTAGCTGGTCAGATACTATGAACATCAGTCGCTTACATGTGGATACGGGCAACAATATTCTGGATAGTTTAGATTCCTCTTTTCAACAGCAAATTGATGCATATTCAAACTACTTACGAAGTGTTTCCAAGCTTGCTCGATCAGCATGGACTGAGTTTGACTTAAGCTTCATGGGTGTTGGCTTCATTTTTATGCTGATTTCTCTTGGCTTTCACCTAGTATCAATTAGAAGATTGACCATTCTCTGGCAACCCTATTATGATGCAATGGATGAATTTGGTATTCGTTTTAGCCTGGTTTCTGCTTTTCTGTTAGTGGCAATTCGAGCAGCCAGTTTTCTGTCAAATAGTTATATTTGTATGCTCAAAACTCTATGCCTACTTTCTTCAATATCTTTATTTTTTGTAATTTAATTTAATCCATAAATAATTCATTCAGTGGCAGAAGGAAGAGTTGCAAGCTTTCTTTTATCGACTGCTTGTATTCTCAGATTATGGTGTTCAATCAGCAACTTGAAGTTTCCAACTTATGTTCGTATTGATCATTAAAATGGATTTCTAGTTCCCATAGCCTTGTATTTTCTGACATTTATTTGTTGCTTGTAGGAACTTTTGCTTCTTTTTCTAACCACTATTATCAGACATGGCATAGATGCTGGAATGTTAAAGGAGACTTCTGGTTCCACCTTTTTATTTACTTTCTACAAATTTATTTTCCATACTGATGAGAAAGATCCTATTTTGATAGTTTTGACATACAGTTTACCCATAATCTCACTATCCATTTTAGCAATCATGATTTATAGGTTCCTTTCTGCAACATCTTCTCGCATGTACTATAGATATATCCTCTCTATTGGAACCATATGTAGCTATGTTCTCATAGCATTACATTGGGTCTCAGAGAGCAAGTTGATGCCCAGTTCCACATTTTTGCAATATATTGGGAAGAACTTAGCCCCTCGGCTAGTTTATGCTATTGGATTTGGACTTCTAGTTCTATCAGTTCTCTCTCAGTTTCTTTTCAATGGTATGAAAAAGTCAACAGAAAACCTATCAATTTCAACTCTGGGTTTGGTTTCTTCATGGAGCTCAACCATCATTATTCTACTGGGAAAGCAAGGTCCTTTTGCTGTTTTGATTTTTGTAAGCGGAGGTATTCTGACTATCAAAATCCTAATCCTATGGTTGCTTTTGTTCTAGATGTGATGATTATTATCCCTGTGAAAATTTTTTTCCTTTGGAAGAATAATGTCTGCTTGATTATAAGTTTTGCAGAACATGCCATTTTGTTTTTCTTTGTTATTGTCTTGATTCTATTAGCTGGAATATGCAAGTTCAAAGTTTCATCATTTGACCATCTCATGTGACAGCATGGTGTATAATAAGATCATCAAGGTTAGAATCCAAGAGAAGGGATTTGGGAGTCTTGATCATTGATCCTACAACTGTGATTCAATGGAGCCTTTTAGCTGTCAGTTTATTCTTCTACACTGGTCATTGGTAAGTCTAGTTATTTCTCAGATATTTTTCTGAATTTTTAGTATTTTATATTGCATATTAATTTGGGCAAAAGTCAAAAGTGCACTCGTTTTTTTTTTTGAATCATCAACATGGTGTCCTATATTGATTTTTTAATCAAATAAATCAATTACCCAATTATCCTCTACTATACAGTAGCAACTTATTCCCATTATCTCTTATTTTTTCTAACCTAAATCGGTGCATTGTAGTAGCTATGAACTCATAGCTGTTGCACAATTTTATCAGCTACGGTTTTGTAGCTGCTATAAACTGAGTTGTCATACATTTGTAACAGTTACAATTCCGTAACTGCTACAATATGGAAAAAAAAATTATGACTAAAATTGTTTGGAGCCCTTGAAAAGGATTTAAATGATATTTTTTAGCTTGAAACTTGGTCATTATGAGTTCCATCTCATAGTAAGTTGTGGATCTCTAAACGATTTTCGATTTGATATATTGTGCGTCTTATGGTTCAATTTGAGTCGAATATTATGGCCGCTCAAAATTTAGTATTTAATATTCATGTTGAAGTAGCTACGAAACCGTAGTTGCTACAACTACGTGGCAACTCAATTGTAGTAACTACGAAATTGTAGCTGCTACAATGTGAATGTTAAACCCTAAACTTTGAGAGGTTATAACTTTTGACTTCGGTTGAACTATGAGATACAATATATCAAATCGAAGTTTGTTTGGTGATCTACAACGGGTTATAAGGTGTAATTTGTTTAGGCTAAAAAATGTGGTTTAAATCCTTTTTAGAGGCTCTGAACAATTTTAGTTTTTTAAAAAAAATTACATGTTGTAGCAACTATGATTTCATAACTGCTACTATGCACCCAATTTAGGAGGGATATGGATAATAATAAGATCTGTATTAGAGGACAATTGTGTCATTTTACATGTGGTGGAGTGCCCTTTTTATAAAAAATCAACATAGGGCGCCCCTTTGACGATTCAGTAAAAAAGGGGCGGCCTTTTAACTTTTGCCCTGTTAGTTCTTTCATTTTGCTGAGACTTTAATGCAATTCCAGGATAATGCACTTGATTAACTTCTTTTTGTTAATCTTTTTGAACTGTGTATTTCTAGAATTGTTTAACCTTCGTGCATTAGTTTAACAAGACATCTGCAATATTCTTGTGTACCTCTATTTTCTGCACTAGCACCTAGTGTTATTAGTGATGACAATTTCACTTATTGGCGAGGAAGAATCATTTTGCTAGCACCTAGAATGCGCTATTATGTGGTGCCTTAGTATGCTGACTTTATCTGATCATGTAATTCTCTTCCATGACCAGAATATTATGATTTTTCTTAATTAAGTATATGGTGAATTAGAATGTTCCAGTAGCATGTGGTATGGGAATAACAAATTTAGGTTTTGCAGGCAGGCAATTTTGATGTGGGAATTAATCATGTGCATTGTTTATTCAATGTATCTGTTTAGTTCACAAACACATATTTAGTACTTGTTCCTGATATACGATTTTTTTATTTATGTCCGGGAGTTTTTTTTACACCTAACCTATATGACTTAACATTCTACAGGTGTGCATTTGATGGTTTGCGGTATGGTGCAGCTTTTATTGGGTAATTTGAAATTTTTGTATTTTTACATACTGAATTCATATACAATATGGTGTTTATTCCCTTAGTATGTTTCAATCATTTTAAAAATTTCTTAGGTCAATTATTAAGTGCAAATGAAGTTTCTAATTATAATTTGAGTCAAGAGTTGATTTATTTGGATGGATGAAGAGGGAGAAGGGGAGGAGGATGGAAAACAACAAAAAGGATAATCTGAGTGATATGTTCATGTGAAATTTCCTGATCCTTCCTCTCCTCCCATTATCTTTCCACCCAAGTAAAGCAAGCCTAAATGTCTTCAATATTAATGGCTTTGTTACCTTAATATTTTACAGATTTGATCATTTCAATATCATCTGTCAAGGTTTTCTACTGGCAATAGATACTTTCGGCGTCTCCCACATCCTTCCTATTCTTGGTATTCCATTTATTGTCATACTCAAGTTGCAGACTAGTAATAAACGTGTGTCTGTGGATAATATATTCCTCAACTTAACTCAGGTAATTGCTTGATATGCCATACATCCATTTTCCCCACATTTATTTGTCTCCATGTATGCCGTGTACCATACGTTTTTATTCTCATACCTAAATCACATTCATTTTATTCTACTCAGATTGGTTTAGTCAGAGCACTGGTTGGGCACGTAATTATAGCTGCTTGATTATTCTTGTTTCGCTATGGCTATTTATTTCTTCCCCATTATCAACTGTAAAATCTATGAATATATCAGCTTTTTATCACAAAATCTCTTGTATGCATTAATATCTGTCAGTCATTTGTTTCTCTCACCACTGTTTTGGTCTAAGGCTTTTATTTCCTAATAATCCATTAGTTCATGAAAATGAGTTGTAGCAGGAGATCCTTATTGATGTGTGGCATCTTATTACCATCTGCTTTGAAGCTCCTTAGATGCTTACCATGATTGTATTTGGTAGAAATCAATTTAAACATTCTTATGCTCTTCTGTTCAGTTCAGTTTATTTCTTGAACTCCAAATTCTGACTAGCTCATAATAATTCCTGTTAGTATGTGGTATTTTAGTATTATTTGTGTGCCATGAAGCTTGGCTCCAGTCTAAATGTTTCTGATATAAAGATTAGGAAATTTAGGGAATGGTTTTATGGCCCAACTTGAGAGACGAATCCATGCAACTTAGTTGTGGTAGACAAAGCCAGAATCCTATCTCACTGAAGATGAGCACTTCTAATTTGTCTACCTGGTGTTGCAAGTGGCATGGATCATGATTCGCAATCCTTCCCGCTAGGTAGAAACTTGAACAATGCTTCAAGTGCTACTGGAAATACACTTTCAAAATAGCACATAAATGATTTAGGAAACTGCATCTAAGGGTTTCTTGAGTATCTTGCACGCATGAAATGCATGTTCATTTCTTTCTAATGTCTTCAGTTTCATTATCAATCCATTTCACATAAAAATAAAAGTTATAATTCTCATTCTTTGGCTTGATACTAATCATCTGCAGCTTACTTTTTAATCCATAGGTATTCTTAATTTACGGGTTTATAACTTCTACAACCACCACTTTGATGATCGTATGCGTTGCAATTCAAAGAAGGCATCTAATGGTGAGTGAAAAGAAAATTCCATTTTACAGTCCACCTTCATAGTTATTCATAAAACTGCTAGGAGTTTGTTTTGGTAACTTAAAGTCAATATCGTAGTGATGAATTTTCGTTCTTAGTTAAAATAGTGTTTGTAAAACTTGCTGAGTCTTTTCCTGATATCTATCAGTATGTAATTGTTCATATTCAGAAAATGATCAATATTTACTCTTTTCTTTTTTGTTCTTATTTTCAATTTGGTCGCAGGTTTGGGGATTATTTGCACCAAAATATGTCTTCGATGCAATCGGCCTTCTTCTAACAGACGTATTAATTCTCATGGCTTCTCTATACTACTACTGACAAGGCATTGCTATATTTTGCAAAAACTAAAACAAAAAAAAAACATTCAGAAATTTCTTTATTCACTCTTGAGAAACTAGATCAGTTTTTAATTGGTGGATCATTTAGTGAGGCTCTATATGAATTATGAAAACAAATTCTGAAAACAAACTAACATTTGTAAATGATTTTTTTCTGAAAAAGAATTTTTGGTTGATATTTATTGTTTTAATTAAAGCAGCTTGATTATTTGAACTTGGTGGTTCCATGCAGAAGGGAGTAGTTGATGACTTATTTTTCAGTCAGCAAATTTGTTGTAGAGACTTTTTCCTAGCTTAATAAAACAAGCTTGATAGAAAATTTGAAAACTAATTTATAATAATTATTATATAAATATATCTATGCATTAACAATGTAATAACTCGTATTAATTTGATAAAGTAATTATCTAAAACATATTCGACATAAGATATTTGCATGATAAAAATAAAACACTAATAATATGAAATTTTAATTAATTTATTATTAAATATATTTTATCTAAAAGTGATTGCCAGATTATCTACATGATATTATTATCTTTAGTTTGTAGTAAAATAACAATTGCAAATAAGATGTAAAGTAATTTGGATTAAATCACAAAAACATAAGCTTTTCATGCATAATATTGTCATCAACAGCAATAGAATTATGGTTAAATCCTACATCGTCACTCTTTGAGAATCTGGAAGATTAAACACAACACCTTAAAACTAACTGGGGAATGGAATTCGGTTTCCCAAACAAAGTTGAACCTTAAAAAAGATCGAAAAAGTAGTCTAAACCTTGCCCGATTTCCCAAATCGAAATACCAGCTCCCCAAGCGCGAGCTTCTTCGAGCCGTGTCGATAGAGACATCAACGAGGGGTAAAACACAGCGTGCCTTTGATAGTTGTACTGATAGATGAAAAAATGTTCCGCGCTCATGTTGTCCCAACGAAGCACCGGTTTGTGTTTCTCCAGCAATGAGATGTAGTCTCTTCCAGTTATAGCTCCACCACCACCTGAAGTGAACCCACAAATCATAAAGAACAAAATTAGCCCAATTTGATCTTATATGGCAGTAGAATAGAATGATGTTCATATGAGTAGAGCTTTTGAAGAGAGTGAAATGAAATCCTTGTTGCTGAATTGTACAACACAGGATTTATTGACAGGATTCCACTAGATCATTTCAGGAATTGCTGTTAGAACAAATTCCTATAAACTGAGAAATCATCGGAATCTTCTTAAACGACAGAACAAAGGGAACTTAAAGAGTCTGGCAACTTGTTCAGCCTCGTATAAAATCATAGATGAGTAGAGGATTTGTCAGTGTACCCGCATACTACATATTGGATCTATCATGCAATATGATCTAAGGACTAATACCATAATTTAGCATAACTCATACAATGATGTGAGAATATAATAGTATCAAGACGAATCCTATCTTCAGATGCCAACACAACTTTCACGGTAATGCATACCTTCGGGAATGAGGAAATCATTCCCATAGAAGTTCAGACCGAGGAGAATCTTACGAGCGTGATTCTTGGCATCACTATCACCGACAAGCATGCTCAGAGAAGTGTGCACCCAATTCAGAGGAGCATTTGGGCCAGGACTTTGGGGCCCTGAAAAATCATAGGTCATAAGAGAAAAACCATCTACAGCATCACTAAGTTGTTGCAGATCTTGTGGTCCGAAATCGTATTCATTAAGGTTTGGTGAGCGTGGGGCAGGAATCACATAGATCAGCTCCAATTTGTGATCATCATTTCTCCTTGTTAAATCGACTGAATGCAATGCCTTACCAAGCTGTTTAATGAAATCCAATGCCTGCACATCGAAGGATGATAGCCAAATGAGGAATGCTTCTTTTACATGACAAAGAAAAGGCAAGTTCTTTAGTAAACTATGTATAATATGGGTTGTTCATGAAATTTCTCAAAGATCTGAAGAATATATAGTTAAAATTTTAAAACTGACTGAAAAAAATAAGCTGGAGAAAGAATATCTGTAGATGTTAACAGATTATTGTCATGCTACTTGCCATCTGGTGTAGCATAGCTTATTGTAATAAGACCAATATATAGAAAATCAACTAAATAAATTTGTGGATTATCGACTTACATTGCATGCATATTGAAAGAAGAAAGAAATGCATTTGAGAAAAAAAAATTACCATATTGCGCAAGTCTGGATCAAGCAAGATGCCATAAGCTGCCCATCTTGACCAGGACTCGAGCACAATACCATCATATCCCATGTCCCTATTCACTGACAAGTAGATGTCAAGCTGAAAAGAATATTTTTACATACAGATTCGAATCTTTTGATCACAAAAGTTTACTTGTAATCATACAAACAAAAAAACACTTACTTGCATTCTTTTATTATAATATCAATTGCTTTATTCCACTGCTTCTTCTTTAGTAGTAGATCCGTCGGAGATGCTTCTAATACGACTCTAGGTAAGATCTACAATATTCGAAAGATCTAGTCACCAACTCATCAACATATTATCACTTGAACTGGTTGGTCTGAGAATTGGGCAATAGGGTTCAATAAAACAATGGAAAAGGCTTGAACCAGTAACAAAATATAAAACTAAGCCATAACAATGCCAGGCATAATCTTATGTGTCATTATCAACCTTACACGTGTCTTTCCCTAAGTAACATTAAAGAAAAACTATTATTTGTTCTGAATAACCAATTATGCACAACATGAACATTATGCAGTACAGCAGAGACATGAACACTAATTTGATTGTCAATGCACAACAAATTTCTCCAAGAAACCATTGTTCTTCCAAAAGCTTGGTAGCTCTAGAATTTAAGCCTGTCTTGTCATGTGGTGCACAACGACAACTAGTTAGATGCTAGTTCAAGTACCCAACTAAAATAGTACAATCCTAACGCACAAGGTTCCTATCATTGACAGCATCAGGCTGGGGAAGGTCAGTGTATTTGGTTTAAAATTCTGCTCATGACTGAACCATGGTCTCTCGACTGTCACTGGGCAAATTTATCTATGTGCTAAGACTCACCGCAAAAGCATAATGTTTCAAGGTGTCCAACTTCCAACTAGGAAATTTTCACATTTGATTAGGAAAACAAATATCGAGAGAATATTCAACATTCACTGTCAACAGAATTAGTGCTACAATTCGAGATGCATTGACCTTTCATGATCTTTGATTTTATGCAGAACAAAGCATAATGAAATCCGTCAACAGAACAATTCAGCAAGTTAATTGAGTCTGTATATAAATTACAATTTATGAAAAGAAAGTCAGTTAAGGTGATCCAAGCAAAAGCTTGGGTTTGGGGGGCAACTAGGGACTCAGACTGACCAATTACCAGTGGATGCCCATTATTCCAAATCTCTGAAATCCACTCTTTGTCAACATTATGACGTCCTTCCAAAACTAGCTTCTTCCCTTCACTGAAAGAAACTCATAAGATCACAATGGAAAAGATTTGAAGTTCCAAAGATGCAAAATGGCCAATCATGCAATTCACATATATGTGTACCTCTTCAACTCATACCATATAGGAGATAGATGGGTTAACTTCGAACCAAAAAGCTTAGCCATTTCATAGCCTCTTGAATTCCTGCAATACATTTGGGACATATCAGACTCGACTAAATTTTGAATGGGTCATGGGGCAACAAAATTTATAACCAAGAGTAAATTTGATTATCACCACTCCAAGTTAATGATGGTTGAATAATCTGTGATGTAAATCTTTAATGTAAGTGAAATTTGAATATAGAGTTTCAAAGGTAGCAAACTCATCCAACACTAATCACTCAAACTACCTAATAAAACACAAGTCAAGAAGCAAAATTAGCTACTAAAATAATATGTATCTATGTATGCACTCTTGTATTGCGACTTCAGCATAAATAATATGTTTTTCATTTATTGCCACACAAAGTGAATGACCAGATTTTTTACCAACATACAATAGGCATTGCTGAACTGGACTGTTTAAGATATGATCAATCTTTATTTCCAAACTAATTCAAGCCTAAGAAGGACAGTTCAATAGTAAAGTTTAGGAGACTAAATTTATTTCGCTGAACATGAAAGAAAATCGACAACCTATCAAATTAGGTACAGAGCTCAAATAAGAGCCTTAGTGTTGTAACTTCCTTTTCGTATAAAGCACCTACTATAACTTGCAAGGTCACACTTTTAGTGATGCGGTGATAACATGTACTACGTGGCAAATAAGAGTTTCTCTCCTTTGCATTCTTTGCTATAATTGATTGATATATTCATTACACAAATGATAACAATTTATTCAGAATAAGATCCAAGTAGTAGACCTCAGATAGTTTAGACTAACGTGGATTGACAAAATTTACTTTGGTTTAAAGTTCATATGTTATCGCATTGACATGATATTGGCAAGGAGACTTGTCCCAAGGAAACGTACGCCTCAGGACCCCCAACTATAGTTTCTTTGACTAACATTCATAACTAAGTTGCTTCTGAAACTAAATAGGGAGGAATCCCTGGGTTTCAATTCAGAAAGCAAAAAAAAAAAAAAAAGTGACCTAACGGAATACCAAGAGAATTCACCTTAAAGGAAGATATGGCCTTACTTCATCTTAGACTCGCCGAGAAGCAGATAAACAGAAACGTGGGTGGGTCGATGGGGTATAAAAATTCCAAGATAAAGCGGAGAGGATAAAAGGACGACTACTATTGAACAAAGAAGATATCAATTTACCAACAAAAATCCATTAAATTACCGAGTTCTAAATGATCGAAGAGCAGGGATCGTACCAAGGAGTTACATACGCCAGCACCGGATTTTGAAAATGGCGCCTCGATGTATTCTCAGAAAACCGTGAGTTTTCCTGAAACAAAACAAAAACAACGACAAGAGCAAGCAAAACAGTACAAAGCGTCAAGGGACTGGCAAAGACAAAGAGAAAGAAAATGCCAACTTCAAAAATAGGAAACAACTCACGGCGAGTATTTCGTGGTAGTCTACATTAGGCTTCACGAGTCCTCTCTCGTAGACGGATAGGGACGGCGGCGCGGTTCCCTCGATGCCAC
>JBAMIB010130623.1:0-13716 GCA_037177415.1 Kaempferia rotunda
TGAGTCACAATTATTCAACATTACTCCATGACCACTAACAAATACGTCACTCCATGACCACTAACAAATACTCAGAACAACAAACTGATCACTAACAAATACACAGAACAATAAACTTTCAACAAAGATAGCAATATTACTTCGATTTGTACAAAATATCAAACACATCACACACAGTGACTAGTTCAGCATATATTGATACGATCATACAGACCAAGGATGCGAAGGTTAACTCCAAATTAGGGTGGTAGACACTCCATTAAAAGGGAAAAATGAAGATTTTTTCATCTGCCAAAGAGGGATTTGATCCACCAAATGCCTTTGGTATCCCTGGGAGCTGTGTCGGCTTCTGGAGGAGGGTCGGTTTGGGGCGTCTTGTGCAGTTTCTGAACGTCATAACCCACTTCTTTAGCTTTCTCCACCAACATGTTGTATACTTCTTCATCCAGGTGGGTTTGTCTGCACAGAATCTGGAGTAACACATGATAAATCAACTATATGAATGTAAATAAATCATAATATATTTCACAGTATAGTTGGTTTTGAGATTCAGTTCCTATAAAATGTTGAGCAACTAAATATAGCACCGTAGAATACGTGCCCAAAGAGCGAAACTAAATCGGGTAAACTGCAAGATCAAATATATCATGTAAGACAAACATTGTCCTAGTATTAAATTGGACAAATGTTAACTATTTAAGCAGCAATGTAGTGATGAAGAGTTACTGAATTTAAGTGTCGGTTTCACATTCAGTTAAGCCTGACTGAATTGTGGTGGTAAATTTAAAATGTGAAACTAACACCAAGTGTTGATTGTTGCAAAGTAAAACAAAGAACCACAACAATTAGAATTCGATACGTGTAATAGACATGTAAATTGGTACGCAGTATTTCAAAAAATATCTTCTGCGGATAAAACAACATGCTTGATATTCAAACAGACAATGTAATAGCAAGAATTCCATCAAATTGAAGATTGCTTCCTCTCTGAGCAAAGTAATGGATCATCTTCCATATTTTGTGCATTGATTGGTTCTAATCAATTGACAACACTGAGGTGTCAATGGACTCAGAATCAAAAGAAACCCATAGATCATCCCATTTTCTTTCTCAAATTTAAATTTCTCAACCTGAAATTGCATTGCCAATAGAAAGGTGTTCCACATAGCAGGGTACATTCATCCATGAGTCAATTGACTTCGCTAATGGTCTGGGGATCAAAGAATTGAGACATTAGACTATATGGGTTGATTTTACATGAGCCATGAATTCACAGAACGTTGGCACCCTCAAACTTGATACTTTTTTCAAGAAAAGTTAAGAATGAAAAGAGCATGTACACCTGCGTTCCCACCTTCAAAGTCAAAAGTGTTAAGATACCAGAAAGCAGATGTACAATATGGTCCACTATCTTGCTAAGAAGGGTACCATTGTCTTATCCTTAATGAACAACCCGGTGTCATGCAAGTTCAACTTTCTCAATCTCAAACTCAAACATATTGATCTATCTTAGTGAGAAAAACCCGACCAGAAAATTTTCAACAGCATGGAATTGAATCAAATTAACTTAAAGTCACAAGATACCCTATTTTATATTTTATAACCTTGTTAAACACTTATTTTGCAAGTGATAAATATTTCAGTTATCAATGTAAATATTTTTCAGTATTTTAGTACTAACTCTTTTAAACCTTATTCCAAATAACTATGAATCAGTAACATGTTTGTGCAACATGTGAATTTCTGCTTGTGAGGTAAAGACAATATAATCCTTTCTATAAGGTAGAACTTGTTTAAGAAATTAGAGGCATTTATTGGTTGCAAGCTAATCCTTTTTTTTTTTTTTAAAAGATAGATTGTTAGTTCTATTCGCCTATGTTTATTCTCTTTTCATTATTATCTTGCTAGAATTTATTTATTTCCTACATTGGGCATATGTTAGCTCAACTCTTCTCCCTCGTTAGTTGTATAGTCAACTACTCAACTGACATTACCATGCTTTCCCTTGTCAATCTTCATGGTTAAATTGTCTAATCCACTAACGAGATAAGTAAACAGAAGCTCACGAGTAGAATGTTAGACAAGCTCAATGTTATAAAGACAGTGATGCTAAGGCCGTAACTATTTCCATAGAAACGCAGGCACAAGATGCGTTCGGCTTTCCTAGGATCAAACTATTCTTTCTAATCCACAGCATTTGTCAGCCGAAGCCATACAAATGTTGCATAGCAGGTTTGCACGTAGGACCACACTCTCAGTCCACCATAAAAAAAAATATGATCTCTCTCAAACTAAAAAAATATCTCTTTTTGTTGATAAAATTATTCAACAACATAAAGAAATAGGGTTTCTGTCAGATCCTCACTTCCAAATTGAAAAATGCATATAGAAGGGCGAGCGAGCTGCATACCCAGAGGTAATTGCGGGAGGGCTGGCCGATGAGCGCGTACTGGTAGTCATCGTCGATGTAGAGCACCCAGTAATCTCCGACGACGGGGAAGATGGGAAGGAAGGGGGGCACGTAGAACTTGACCTTGAGCTTGGCCTCGTCGCTGGAGGGGTCGGCCTTGTAGGCCGTGCCCTCGATGAATCCGCGCTTTCCGCCGCTCCAAGTCTCGTTGAGGACGTTCACGGTGCCGTCGGACCGCAGCGTGTAGGTAGCCCGCGTATCCTGGCCATCCCGCGGCTGGAAGCGGGAGGGGAGGGAGGCGATCTCGTACCACCGCCCCATGTAGCGCTCCAAGTCCAACCCTTTCACCACGGTCATCTCCCTCTGCTTCGCCATTGCCGATTTTACTTAACTCGTCGCCGAGTTGGGGTTTGATTTATAGCGGCGATGGGCGACGTGGCGGCACCAGGACGGCAGGTTCGGAGGAACACTGTCTTATGGGAACTTCTGGTTGGTTCGAGTGTCGTTCGCCGATGAATCTCGACCGCCCATCGGGTAGTTTCTTGGGCACGAAGGCTCCGGTCTTTTTCTTGAATTATCATTGTTGTCCGCTAATTTCGATAAAAATGCATTTTACTTCAGGATTTAAGTTTCACATGTGGATAATGTACTCGTGATTATCGATACGATCATACGTTTTTTATTTTATTTTAAAAACATAAACTTCCACGAACGGTTTTTATTATCCCAATTAAACCGGATTAACGTCTGATTTTCCAATTTAGCCGATTCGACATACAGATCTGGTCGTTCCAGATTTAAATATTATCGAGGACAAGCGTAACTTATTAAATAATCGAACAGAATTCAGGATAACGCCAGCAATATCCAGGATCTGAACTCTGAAGGCTTGCCCATCGTCATTCATCCCCACGCAGCCCGAGCTGCCAATAAAGATCGTATTGAGAATTATTGCAACAAATTTCACGAGTATATCCTGATATATAATTCAATCGATTACCTGCTCTTGTGACGCTCCAGCGGCTGTCGTCGTACCCGATCGCCCAAAAGAAGTATCCCCCGAGGCGGCGGCGGCGCGCGAATCTGACCTTCCTAGCCGCTGACCAACTGTCGTCGTAGCCTATCCAGCTAGTGCCGGCGTAGGAGTAGGCCGCCGTCATCACCCGGTCATGCACCACCGTCGCGCTGTTGTTCCGGTTGAAGTCCTCCACCGCCGAGTACACCAGCACCCCCGTGTCCCCCGGCCCCACCCCCACCGCCGGCGCGCCTACTCCGTGCTCCGCCGCGTCCCGAAGCTCCCATGTCCGACCGTAGAGCGGCATCCCCAGCACCACCTGCCTCCTCGGCATTCCCGCCGCCACCCAGGAATCAAACCCGTAGCTGCCGCTGATGTTGCTGTTTGGATCGTACCACGCCGCGTGCTCTCCCGTCGCCGACGTGTCCCACGACCCATGGAAGTCGTAGCACATCAAGTTCACCCAGTCGAGCGCCGCCGCCATCTGGGACACCGGGTACGACCGGCCGTCGTTGAGGAAGAACCGCGAGGCGAAGTAGACGGCCGCCGAGAGCAGCAGCCGCGGCCGCCTCGTGGACGCAGCCTCCTGCTCTGCCGCGGCGCGCCACTCGAGGAGGAGCGTCGCCAGGTTGGCCATCGCCCCTGCGTCTTGCGGGAACTCCCAGTCGAGGTCGAGCCCGTCGAGATCGTAGCGGCGGGCCACGGCGATGGTGGAGTCGATGAAGGCAGCGCGCGCGGAGGCGCTAGCGGAGAGAGTAGAGAAGGCGGAGTTGCTTCCGCCGCCGCCGATGGAGAGCAGAGCTTTGACCGGTGGCTGGCGGCGGTAGCGGCCAACACCGGAGTGGGCAGCGGCGGAAAAGTTCCGGAGCATGAGGTCGTCGTCGGCGGTGACAGCGAGGCGGAAGGTGGAAGAATCGACTTGGACGAAAGCGTAGAAGAGGTGGGTGAAGAGGGAACGGTCAATGGAGGAGGGCGGCGAGTAGGAGAAGGTCCACGTAGGCCAGTAGCCGGCCCTGATCGACTGATCGGGAGTACGATATGCAATAACCGAAGGAGAGAAGAAGAGGAGGAGAAGAAAGAAGACAATGTGTTCTT
Organism: Kaempferia rotunda; assembly: GCA_037177415.1. Classification (NCBI taxonomy): domain Eukaryota; kingdom Viridiplantae; phylum Streptophyta; class Magnoliopsida; order Zingiberales; family Zingiberaceae; genus Kaempferia; species Kaempferia rotunda. The sequence continues at coordinate 4,521 of JBAMIB010130623.1, forward strand.
TCCAAATCGCCATTGTTGGAAGCTCGAGCTCAAACACTAATCGAAGAGCTAGCCAGTGATATAAACCGCAACACTCGAAGGCGGACGGGAAGTCAAATTCGTTCACTAATTCTAGTTGACCAACGCATTATTATTGATCAAATGAAATGCTAAAGCATCAATACAGATCCACTAATTGTTTGATTTAATATTAAGAGCGTTTTTTTATATATAGAGATAATTCCTGATCAAGACTGTGTTAATATATAATTTATTATCACGATGGGCAGGGAGTAGGATGATGATCCAGGTCAAAGTCAGCTGAGATCCATGGCCAAAAGGAAGAGCACGAGAGAGCGCATGATTGACGGGATAGCCACCATATAATAAGAGTCGTCTAGTTGGAGACAAGATTCTCTGGTCCCCTTCTTATTTAAATCGCCGATAGATCGTATGATCCAACGATCCTCTTGAGTGTAGACCAGGAGAGGATCATAAATTACGGAGCAGGAGATCTTGTTTGGTCTGAGACCAGATTCTCTGTTCCCCTTTACATAGTACACTCCTGGTCCAAATCAGGAGGGTCATTGGATCATATCAAGAGGGATTAATGTATGAATCCTTGATATGATTCAACGGTCCTCCTAAGTGTGGATAAGGGATTGCGGACCAAGAGATTTGGTCTGATCTGAGATCAGATCCTCTAGTCCCTTTTATATGATCCTTCTGAATGCGGACTAGAAGAGGATTGGAGATTACGGACAAATAGATATGGTATGATCTAGTTGTCACTAACGCAGCATGTGTTGCTCACTAATTTTGAAAGTCAAAGGCAACGCTAGTGGATGGTTGCTGTAGTGAATAATGGATTATATTCTTATTCAACTCCAATCCCGAATCCCGATCACCGTCGCGGCGGCCCACCGTCTCCACCACCCCACGAACCGCCTCACAGCCGGCCGGACAAGGAGGGGCGCCACCGGCCGCCTGGTGGTGCCGTTCCTCCACATCCTGGTCCAGTTGCACCCTTAGCATGCTCTGTCTCTCTAATGAGATACGTTTGACTGTAATCTTTAATACAGACTCGTGAAATAACAAATCTACTAGCTCACAATTCAATGTATTCTAAAAGGGTGTTGAAACTACAATAGTACGATATACATCATAAAACAGCAGCCTGAAGAAGCAAATTTGCAGGCAATGCCCTGGAGCTGTCATAAATATTTACAGATCAACTCAATTTGATCTATATCTTCAAATTTAGTTGATACTTTATGTTTACAAAATTACTCCTGGTGGATACTAGAATCAGTCCTGTCACAATTACATTCCCGTGGCAGGTTGTTGTGAGCCAACAGCAAGCTAAGGGCATGAACACCATGTTACGATGAATCACTTTGATTGAGCACTAAGCTGGTTCGCGTGGACGAGCAGTCCATAACGAGCTAAGGGCACGAAGGCGTTGGCAGTAATCACCAAGAGCAAGCAGACCTCGTGCCGCTTGTCGAACTGTGAGAATCTTGTACATCTGCTGCAAGGCTTGTTGCCGAAGGTTATCCGCCTGTACCAAAAATATAGCATTAGGTGATTATTCTACTGGAACGACACCTTGCAAATAAACTATTAACTTCCCTAACAATCTATTCTTAGTTGATATTATAGATAGCCATTCCTAAGAAACCTATATATTCATAATTTACTGATCATAGTGAAGACCTCAAGATGCAAAACAATTAAAATGATTAGTAGAAGAGCAAGGGAGAAGGCATGCCGAATTAAACAGATAATAGTGTGTTATATATACTTATTTCATATTTCTAAACCTCACTTATGTACCTCAACCATCTCTTCTCTATGTTATTTTCTAAATAGTTGGTCGTAGAAAGGAAGGGTATGAGATATATATAGTATCCCTCCATGTATTTACCTACTACCCACTCATGTCTTGGTATGACAAATTAACATGAGCTCTATGAGCTTTGAATCTCTTGTCTAGACAAATTACAATCGCAGCCACAATGAAACTTTAGAAAAGGTTCATATGAGGGACTTATTACCTGGTTCACAAAATTTGCAAAAGCCTCTAGTTTCCCCATTGCATTCACCATCTGTCCCATGTAATTTGCAACACCATTGGAACCAGAGGCATCAGATGCCAGAGACTCGGCTAGAGTTTGTTGGAGTTTATCCATTCCTTGTGAAAGTGCATCCTCAGCTTGGGCTGAAGATTGTTGCAAGTTACAGACAGCAAGAACTTGTTGCTCTGTCAGAGGATCTAGCTGTGGTAAGAGAACCTAAAACCAAGAATACATGCGTGTTAAACTGCACTATATCATTGAATTTGTGAATGCTGCAACACCAATGAAATGGCTGATCTACTTCTACTGATGCTTGTGTTTCAATAATAATGGAATGATAAGTTTTGAAACCTCCTTTTTCCTAGGAGAAAATAAACTGAAACTTTTCATATGCTAGATTATATCGTTCATACAGCTTTAAATGCCATACAGGACAACTAATTAATTACTCCTACATACCTTTAGAAGTTCTGAAGGCCGAAAACCTCCAATCCATAGGAAAAATCGTTCAGCAGCTGTCTTCCACATGCCAGACATGATATAGAAGACATCAGATTTCCCAGCAATTGCTTTAATTCGAAAGAGATTGTCATAGTGATTCAATCCATTCTCTACAAGCATACGAAGCTCTATATCGGATACATGTGCTTGTAGAGCAGCTCTAAGTTCATTCGTTTGTCGGTTCTGTTCTTCTACCCAGTGTGCATATTCCATCTCAAATGCAGTAACACCTGATGCATAAGAGGATCATTTAGGTGTACATTAAACTACATCTCCGAGACAAAACAAAGGCTAGCTGGGAAAGCAGCATTAATGGTAGAACAGAGCCCAAGCAGAAAGTTTCTAAAAGCAAAGCAGTTGATCAATTTAAGAACTAACATGTTTTTTCGTATTCCATGTTCGTGCTAGACAGTTCAATAGTGAAATGCATTATTTACTTATTATCTAACTCGCATCATATATTTGAGTTTCTATTTCATTTGTAGAAAACTTCACAAGGTAAAAGAAAAAGGGTAAATTATCTACCCTATTATGGTTAAGTTCATTTCCATTTTTCCCACAAGAATATTCTCTCAGGTGCTTGCTATTTGAAATAAGTCTGATTGAAACTCTTGCTATTGGCACTATGTTACAAAAATTATTTCAACATTAATAAAGCCATTAGATAGGTGAAAAAAATAATAATAATAAGCACTTCACCTGAGTTTACACTGCCTGATAGGCCAAGAGTCGACTCTCCTGAATTCCCACCTATGTATACACCCTGCAGTTCAACAATACTAAATTGGTTTTTTGGAGTAAACACTTGTTTCTTGTAGGACATCCTTATACCTGCTGCCTAGCCCGACCAAGTTCCTGCTCCATCTGAGCTAGTTTTACACGACTTGATTCCAATTGTTGAACATAAGCCTATGAGAGAGCATAATATAAGTTGGCATATGGGTACCATCATGTGAGCATTTAGTAATCAATCAATTATAAAATTACAAAAAAAGACACCTTTTTTCTTAGACGACTTTTTCGAGCAGCCTCTCTGTTCTGTGCCAGTCGTCTTAATACCTATACAAATATTCATGAAATGGAATTTACTACTTCTGCAACATAACAGTTCTACATGCTCAATATTACATAATTCATACAGGTTGAAAATTGGAATTTACTACTTCTGCAATATGCTTGCAAGTTTACTTTCAGAAATTACTCAGTTCATCATTCACAATCTCGGTTCCCATCTCTATAGTCAAACCTTGTCCAAGCTATTGATCATAGGTAGGGTTGCACCTTTATGACATAGGTGATAACAACTAGGAGAGATTACAGTTTAGGAATCAAGAACTAAAGATACAAGCTGTAGAAGCAACCTCCTTAGCAGAAAAGGTAACAACTCGAATTGGATGCCTTTTCAGGTATAGACATCAAACTTAAGAAAAACTTAATGTCCGCTTAACTGAATGAGGAAAAAGGTTGTGGGTGTATAGAATCTTCCTCTACTATAAATGAAGATGTATGTATCCATTGGTTTGAATTTGAACATTCGCTTTCAGATTCAATCATAAAACTTAATTACAAGAAACATACATAAATGACAATGAAAGACTTCAAAAAATCTTGATTTGTTGCTTTCTATGAATCAAGTTAGTGTACAACCTAATTTTCTACGCTCATTTATAAGTTGTTCTGCTGATAAAATAAGAACCTGATGGGATTCCAAATCACTGAATAAATGAATGATTGTCTTCATTAGAAGAACACAGTGTATTAAAAAATAGAAATGATTAGTCATCATATTGTAGGTATCTGTCTCATACAGAGCGGTAAGTACTAATGCAAGTTTGATACCTTCTCTGCAGGCTTGTTAGCTTCCTGGTCATATTTTTTCGAATGCCGTGCTGTGGTATGAGGACCATCTTCTAACTGTAATTCCAATATAAAGTTCAAGTAAATCAACTAACAGAGGTGCTACCAGATAAAAAAAACTGAGTTGATATCTCTTACCCTACCACCGAGGTTGACATTGGCGTCCACCATTGATGATGATGCTGTATTTTGGCTGCTGTCAGCATTTAAGGAATTTCCCCACATGCCTATCTGGTGATTTGTTTCATATATTCCCATCTTTCTGGGGGATGCAAATTGAGATGATGTAGAGCTCATGCTACTTGAACTGCAAGTGAAAGAAATGTTAGTTTACCCAAAAAGATGAAAATGCTATGGAAAATTAAAAAGAAATAAAACGCCATGAAACCATAAACTAAATGTAGAACATCTCTAAAATGGATGATTTAGGAAGTAATGCAACAACTGGAATTTTCACTGATTACAGCAAGGCCCGGGTATTTCACGAAATTGTACCTAGATGTGCACTCCAAAAAACTTCATTGACAATAAGCTGCAATACATTTGATTGAACAAACTGCAAACATATAAATTAACATGAACTTAGAATGAACCACAAGCAAAGCCAATGCTAAACATAAGAATTTTCCTCCTGGTAATCTTGTCAAAATCTAATTTGCTAAATCAAGGATTTTTCTGTAAAGAAGCATTGGAGTCTGTTAACTAGAATAGACATTACAACATGTATACGCCATTAATTCAGTATAAACTGGCTTTCAGTTTACACTGTTTGTTAATCCTAACAAGAAGACAAGTTTAAATACTCATCCTTATATGAAAAGTTATTTTAGTAAAGAAAATAATTGATGGAATAATTAGGAAGGATGAAAATGAATTCTTGTGAGTAAGAGTTTTAGAAATGTTATTCAACAACTCTCAAGGAGATACCCATGAATATATCATAAAAGGGATAAGAAGGGATGGTCAAAATGGAAAGAAATTTTCCGAGTCTTGTATGATTGTCATGTTCCTCTTGTGCTAAAAAGAATTGGACTATTAAGAAACAACGCATACAACAACATTAAATCAGCATATAAGAATGCTAAGGTGAACTTGTGAGTTATTATAAGATAGAATAAAAAAAATACTAATTTGTAGAGTAATTTGGTAAAGAAAATATCCAAAGATGACTAGTAAATTACTATAAGTAAAAAAGTTAAATTTATTAGAATGGAACGTGTAATTGGTATTTGAAAACCAAAGAAAATATTTGTATGATAAAAAAAATAATTAATTAATTTGAATGTTGTAAGTTATATAGTAATTAGAGGATAAAACCACTTGTCAATAACAAGAAAATAATGTCATCTATCCCCTTTCTTTCTATCTGCGCATGAAATTAACATGCAACATACAAACAGTGAGTTGGGCTCCCAACAATTCGCAGTCAACTACAAATGCTATCCCGCTAACAAGCCAGAAACCTCAAAATTGTCTCAGCCAATTTCTCAGTCTCTCTACGTTCGACATGAGCACCCTGCTAAGATTCCTACTTTTGTCCCGGGTGACGAATCACGATCATGTAGTTGGTCTTAAACACCAGCCCGAGACAAATCAGTTAAAAACCTACTCTCAGAACGACGAGAAAAGGAATCCAATGTCGCAATAAGTGAGAAGGATCTGCTAAGCCCAAAGATCCCAGCTTTGTTAGAATCGGTAACCCAAAAGGCAAGTAAGAAGCGAAATAATACATAAAAATCATTCCAAACAAACTAAAATCCACCGTCCACCATTAAACCCAATCCAAGAAAAAAAAAAGATGCAAATAGTCTATACTCATCAACAAACATACTATTGTAAAACATCAAAGACTATCTTTCTGCCATAAATGTTCAAAGTTCCAAAACAAAGAGACAAAAACATGAAACGAAAGACCGAAAATGGGGAAAAGGAACGCCTTTGGAACCTCAATGCTGCGCGAGCTTCTCCCAGATGGGTTAGAGGCATCGAAGCAGAAGTCGGCACCGGAACACGTGGAACCCTATCTCCCAGCACTCATCGCCATCCCTATCGACATCCCCATCCCTCGCCCACCGACCGGGATTGCTTGCTCGCCGAGCAGGAGAACGAGATTAAAGGAAGAAGGAGAGAGGGCGGACAGCGGAACGAGCTCGAAGAAATCCTCGAAAACGACCGGCGCCTCTTTTTTCAATCTGCTCTCCGTTTCCCATTTATTTTATTTGACAAAATTATGACACAATAATTAATCCTCCACCTTGGCGAGTTGGCGTGCAAGTCGTCGTTACTCGTCACTTAGCGACGGTGACGACGTCAGGACTGACGTGGCGGCGGGAATAGAATAGCAAATGCTTCCGTTAATGACGGAGCACGCTAGACTGCCACCTCATCGTGGCGTCATCGTGACGACACCATTGTTAGGTATGTCTGGTTCGACCGGCCAGCCAGTCACCGGCTTACCGCTCCGATAAGTACTTCAGAAACTTTGCATTGTAATCCCAAAATTTTCATTTTACACAACTAATTTCAAAAGAATATTATTAACCTCTAAAATTTTCAAATTCATTGCGTCAGTTACCAGATTAATCCGAGATCTTTCCATCTGATTTTGTCTAGGATAAATTTAACAAAATATTAATTTCTTTATTTATTCTCTTAACTACCGCAGCTCGTACGTGTTTTGGCCTTATAAAGAGTTGGGTATTAGATCCGACTTAGAGCACAACTATGGGCACGACAAGTTATGAAACATGGGCTGGGCTTTCAGGTTCCTCCTGTAAGTCTTCTTTGTAATTGAATGAGAAGGGTACAAAATGATCTGAGTTAACTGTTAGACCAAGTTTTTCCACTTAATTATTTTTTCCTGTTTAAGGAATTATACAACATGGTTTATGAAAGTATTCCTAAACTGAAGAACATATCATCATCAACAACAATTAAAAGCATAACTCTTACCGAAGAGTAGGATGATGGAAGGTGCCTTCAAGACCATCTCGGCAAAGCTCCATTACGCTCCAAATTGTTTTCTACGGCTTCATCTGTTGTTTTACAAAGCAAATAATTGCCACCCCAAAGTTTTCTAAGTTGCTGAAGAACAATCAAATTGCTAAACTAATGCTACACTAATTATCTTCTGCTAATTAAACTACATGTGTAGGTTTGACAAACATTGAAAGGAAAATTTGGAACTTTCAGAAATGAATCATATCTTTAATATCCGAGAAAAAAATATGCAAAAGTAAAGAAATTTACCTGAGCTATTAATTTTGACTGCATCATCTAAGAGTGTTGTGCAGGAAGAAGACACAGACACTGAATTAAGATTATGAGAAGAAGGCTACTTTTGCAGAATTGCCAGGCAGTTTTTGTAGTCTGTATAGAATCGAGAATAAATAATAGGGAAAGGAAAAACAAAAAAAAAAAAGTCTGCTTTCATTCTGTGAATCAGTACTATATTGTTCAGTGCTCATAAAATCTTTCATTATTCTAGGATTAAAAAAAGTTTTTTTGTTCAGATATTAAAAGAGTCGGTTAATGGGCAAATCCTTTGTTGTTGTTTTTTTTTCTTTTTCATCTTTGGCTTTTGTGAGTGCCAAGGAAATTGCTCCACCTTTACAACCCTTTCCAATTGCGTACTGACTAAGTGTGCTTACTTTAATGGTAAAGGTGAACCTTTATGAAATTAAAGATACCACACAAGAATATATAATACTAATTAATCAACTGAAGATAAGATTAATTACACTATTATTTAAGTAATCATTAGAATACCATACAAGGTATCCAACCTAAGAAACAAACAGATTCGTACTTATCTCAGACTTCACTTTTTTTTTTCACAATCAACTGTTCTACAGACTTTCAGTATTTTCATTAAAATAGCAATGATAAGGGATAGCAAATATCTGAACTTTACAGAAGTTCTGAAAAATTTCTTCTTGGGATGGCTGTAAAGAAGAACAATGGGCAACATTCATATAATGACCTACACTACTAGAGACATCTTTTGACAGTTTTCTTAGGTCTGCTAAGAAGATAGTGCTCGAATCCATTTAAAACACGCAATCAGGCATTTGGTGGTGGGTCGGTATCATGTCCAATTATAACAAAGATCAATAGATTCTCATCGACCCTTTTTCTCATTAATATTTTGCCTTTTTGAGCAAAGTAATTGTTGGCCAAAATAATGTAGGTCAAGCAGAGGCTCCATGCAGCTAACTTTGTCAAATATTAAAATCATGTATCTAACTCTCAAAATTACGATGTATCCAATATCCATTTCACCAATCATATGTATCCCAATTGATTACTATAGTTTAGCAATTGATTGGGTTAATTTTTTTAAAAGATAAATTTATATATTTAAAAAATTATTATTCTTAATATATTATATCAAATTGATATTTAAGACCATATAAATATATAATCATCAAAAGTAATTTTAATGGATCTCTATAATATTGATTAAAATTTTTAAAAAATATAATTAAAAAAATAATTTGTATTTAAAAAATCATTGCACTTAATATATTGTATCAAATTAATGTTAAAAAGTGTGGGTGTATATATAGAGAGATTTGTTACTCTGAGCGATGAATGTGCGCGTCACCCATGGGTGACACTCCACGGGAGGCACCTTCCAATACATGACAGGCGCCTCCCATGCAAAGTGTCACCTGTATATATATATAATCGATTAACACATAAGACTTGGTTCCACGTTATTCCAAGATTTTTAGATTCATCAGGTTGCGGCTAGAATCGACTGATGGACTTAGAAAAAT
>JBAMIB010130725.1:0-13714 GCA_037177415.1 Kaempferia rotunda
GATGTAGAAGTTTTTTTTATATAAAATGTAAATTTTAGGGTAAAAGTTAAATTTAAGGTAATTGATGTGGATGCTCTTACAAGTTCAAGCGTGGTGGGAAATGGTGTCGACAATTAGTTCAAACATGGTTTCATGAGATAAAAGGAGTATTTTTGACATAATAATTTTTGAGTTTTAATGTAATATGGATTACATTGATTTTGTTTTGTAATCGAGATGATAAAAAAATATTAACTTTTATAATCGAGGCTACATTACATTATAGGATTATATTAATAATAAATAAAGTAATCAACCTTGTAATGTAATAAGGATTACATTATAAGATAGATTACATCATACCAAACGTTCCTAATGTAAGCAGGGGCGGACCGACTAAGGAGGCTGGGGGAGGCTTCAGCCTCCCCCAACCTTGCTGCTACTCATTGACGTCGTCAAAGTTCCGTGACGGACGCAGGCGAAACCGAGGAGGCTGAGGAGGCTTCAGCCTCCCCCAACTTGGGCACCTCGCCGGCGTCGCTGCCTCCCACGGCACAGACATCATTCTCCAACACGGCAACATCATTTGTTATTGATGTAAACTTTTAATCTTTGTGCCTTTACCATTGTTGACGTAAACTTTTAATTAGTATATATTTATTTAGCTGTAAAAAAATTTATCTGTGTAATTCAGCTCTCCCCTCAAAAATTTTCTGGTTACGCCCCTGAATGTAAGTGAATAGACACAGACCTTACCAAATCCAATATCAAACATCGTTCACGGCCCCTACTTGAAATGATGTTATACGTTTTAGATTGATAATTTTGAAATTTAAGGGTGTTTTAAATTTAAGCTAAAATTTGGTGGGTAATATGAAAAATTGAAAAGTGAAGGCTAGGTTTCTTCTGCGCCTCCCCCGATCCTCCCCGCCTGTAGCCGCGCCAGTCACAGCTCCCTTGCGAGACGCTGCCCGCCTCTTCTCCTCTCCTCCGGACTCCGGCACCGGCGACGGCATAGTAGTATGCCTGCCTGATTTCTTCTCCGCAAAACGAATCGAAGAACCGCCTGCGTCCACATCTGCTTTTTCTTACAGCTGCAGGGTCGCTGGTGACTCTATCCTCCTCTCCGGAAACGGCGCGGCGGCGCATTACAGGCGAGTAGGGGATCCTTTTTATCCTTCCAGTTGGTTTCGGGTTGGGATCTTACGTGCTGAACTCAACTCATGCTATTAGTATTTTTTCAATTTTATGTGAAGTTGTTGCTTTTGCTTTTACTCCATCTTCATTCATTTTGGGATGTTTATTGAAGAAATTAACTCTACGCGGTGTAGCAATACTTGTGCTTGCTTGGGTTACATGCAATTTTGTGGATGAGCATTCGGTTAATTCGGTAGAAAATTACATAAATTAATCAAAAACCGATTTAATATTAGTTAACCAAATTAAATTGAAGTCTATACATAATTAATACCGAATTAACCGAATTAATATCAAATTTATTTAAAAATTAATAAAATAAAATTATATAAGATAAATTTTGAATAAACCGAACAAACCGAATGCTCACCCCTAATTTTGTGTGAAGTGCTTGGTATACCCAAGTCGATGTCTTTGAAATCCTTTTGTATTCTTCTTCTGTTAGGTCAGACCACCAAAGTGCAAAGGAGCAGAGATGGGTTTGTAACGAGCTTCGCCTGGTAACAATCCATTCTAGACAACAAGACTGCTTCCTGGATTGCTAATTCTGCCAGCTATAGGTTTCTCATCTGGGATCAAAAGCAATGGCTTCCAGCAAAGAAGATGTTGATCAACCTGCTGATTCCCAATCTCTGCAAGTGTTTCTTCCCAATTTTCCGTGATGGAGGGTTTTGATTTCTTTCTCTCTCTCTTTTTTTTGTGCGTGCGTGTGTTGAACATTTTTTTTTCTACAGACCTAAGAATCCTTACAAGGATCCTGATGATGGTCGCCAGCGGTTTCTTCTTGAGTTGGAGTTTGTTCAATGCCTCGCCAATCCAACGTATATCCACTGTGAGTTATTGCTTGACTGAGAAAGATAAATTCTATGTTTTATTGTTTTTGGAGTCCACAAATCTTCTGTCTAGTCCACAAGTCTGTATGAAGTTATACTTCAACATTGACTAGAATTTCACGTGGATTTTGTGAGGTGGTTATCTTTCCTTCATTCTTGATCGAATGGGAAAATGCTACAGTTGTTTTCCATCTCATAAGTGATAAGTATTCAAATATTTAGTCAGCTGCATGTTTTTCTTCAATATTCTTTTTGAAGCTCTTGGTGCATTCAATTAGGAGAAAAATACCTTTGAATATCAATGAAAATCATTCATATTAGGTTCAGTCCTTTCATTGTATTTTTTGTTAAATTTTTTCTTGATAACTTTGTAATTGTCTCTCCTAAAAATTGTGTGCAAAGTTGAATATTGGATTCCGAAACATATTAGGTTCAGTCCTTTCATTGTATCTTTTTTGTTAAATTTTCTCTTGATTGCTTCATAATTGTTTTTCTCCTAAAAACTGTGTACAAAGCTGAATATTGAATCCTGAAACATATTGCTATTATTTTGGATTACTCTGATCAATGTTTTTTTCTTTAGATCTTGCTCAGAATCGCTATTTCGAGGATGAGGCATTCATTGGTTACTTGAAGTATCTTCAGTATTGGCAAAGGCCTGAGTACATAAAGTTCATAATGTGAGTTAAGCTTAAAAGTCATGATATATCTAGGCTATAAATCTTTCTTCTGCACAGAAACTGGTATCACGTTGAAAGTTAACTACATCATACCAGTTTTGTTGCTACGCATGCTATCACTAGTTGACATTTTAAGTTTATTGCTCGGTGACAGGTATCCCCATTGCCTATTCTTTCTTGAGCTTCTCCAAAATGCTAATTTTCGCAATGCAATGGCACATCCTGGAAGCAAGGTGATTCCACCTAGATCCTAACCTTGATATAGATAAATATTTCTTCTCCTTTTCCCGCCTTTTTCCTCCTGATATGATTAATGAAGATTCTCCATTTTAATATTTATCTTTTGTAGTAGATGGTGGTGTGCATGAATTGGTAAAGTTCTTGTTTGTATCTTTAGTTTCTACTGTATTCATTTAATTTATTGGGAATGCATCGGATTAGTGACTGCAAGTTAACTTCTTTCATGTAGGTTATCTGTGATATATATTTTAAGACTATTCTGCTTTTCAAAGTTGTAATGATTGAATGGGAAGATGAGCAATGCATAGAATTAATGGATCTTTAGTCTGATGGTTTCTAGTTGGAACCAATGTGCCTTGCAAGTAAATAAGCTACTTGTAGCAATGCTAAGATGGTTATCTCTCTAGTTGTGAAAGTTGCTATTCTGATTCCATGCAAGCAAATAAGCTACTCCAGTTGCTCAGATCCAAACTCCTGGTGGTAAAAATAGATGTGTTTCTATTGTACTGTCTATTCTAAACATGACAATATTCCTTTACCTTTTCTACTAGATGAAAATCAAACAGGATTCTATGCTATTGTTCCATAAACAATCAGAATGCATACTTTCCTTAATAACAGTCTCAAGCTCCAAGTGAGCTCATCTTAATTGTGAGCATTTCAATTTGTACGGCCTTATTCCGGTTATTGGACTATGTAGTGCTGCTGTCTCTAGGTGATGCTCGCAATACGTCTTCATATAGTGTCGGCAGGAAATAGAGATTATTATCTCACATAGTCATATGCACATTAACAACAACAATACAATATGCAAAATTGTAAAAGTATATTCAAGCCCCAAACGATACCTCATTATATGAAGTACAAAGTGAATTACAAAATACTGAAAAGCTAAAAGCGTGGTTCAAAACTCCAATTTTGAATAATAGTGATGTCTCATAGCAACAATAACAATAATAGAAATAGTTCACATGAGTACATGACAACCCACTTTAGGATAGTCTAGGGATATTAGCCAAGAATGAGAATAAGCTAAAGATCGTCAATAACACTCATAGAAGGGCCTTTTGTTAGAGAACAAAGAATAAGGACATCAATAATAAAAGAAGAAAGATGAGTGCAATGTATCATCTCCCAAGTCTATCTATCTCTATTTTTGTATAAAATTCTCCATTATCGAATCTTTATATCTTCCACATATTGAGACATGCTCGATATATACGTGTGCTGGAACTCCCAAATCTACTTAAAAACTGCCTCAACATAAAATTCAAACTCTATGGTCATTCTCCAAAGCCAACAAGCTTTACTGTCACAGATCCTCAGTGCTGTCAGTCTTGAATTTTCTAGCTAGGTAATATTTAACCATTATAGACCCACACATTTCCAAGGTCATATAGTCACAAGTTAGGTATTAGCGAATATGACCTCAACATACCCTGCTAGCCTAGAACTCGTGTGATTCTCAGTTAGACATAAACTGCCCTAATTATATCATGTGCACTTTCATATCCCTGAAGATAAGTGAAATAAACATGCTCTAACATCTACAATTATACATAGTTTTGCTTTGAAAAAAAAAATCATGGTACAATATTTGTGTAGCTTTATTGTGGTTTATATTTTTAGCATGTTGTCTATGTATATGGTGGATTTTATATATCGTTCTAACTCTGATATAACCAGCTATTGTTTTCACTATATTATAAGTTAACAAGAAAGATGTTATTCATGTAATTGATGAAGTTTTGGTATAGCACCAACCTTTTTCTGCAATATCTCATGTAGGAATTGGCTCATCGGCAACAGTACTACTTCTGGAAAAATTACAGGAACAACCGATTGAAGCACATTCTACCCCGTCCTCTTCCTGAACCTCCTGCTGGTCCAGCATCAGCTCCTCTTCCAACTGCAGCACCAGGTCCAACTTCAGCTCCAGTTCCAAATGCAGCTTCAAGTTTAACTCCGGTTTCAGCTCCATTGCTTGCGTCAATGCCACCTATGAGTTCTGGCCATGTACACTCTCCCATGCAGTTTGTGGGACAACCTGGGTCTGCTGTCTCTACTATTTCAAAGAACGACATGAGAAACACAATGGGAGATCGTCGGAAGAGAAAGTATATTTTCTTCTCCCTTCATTTCCTTTGAATAATCTATTCTTCCAGTTCCATCATATGCTTCTTTTATTCCATGTTCTCACTTCTCACCGTCAAGTTTATGTTTTCAATTGTTTATTACAATTATTTTGAGGTCCATTAAGTCATGGGCTAATGATGTTTAAAACATAAAAATACTAAGATGTTAATGATAAAAATGGAACCATCAATAATAATAAAAAACAATCCGGTGCATGAAACTCTCGCTAATGTGGCCATGTGGGTCTTGAAGAAGGGTCGGATCATACTGAGTCTATTATATACACTTTATTCTGCATTGTAAATGACTATTTCCGTGACTCGAACCCTACGACAAGGTCACACGAGAGCAACTTGACCGTTGTAACAAGACTCTCCTTCAATAATATTATTTAAAATTTAAATAAAGAATTACTATTGAAACTAGAATGACTCTTGAACTGTTTTGGTAATTGAATTGGTTTGGCCACTTTGGTGAATTGTAATATGAAGATGAGATAGTAATTTATTTTGATCTTTTGCAAAGCGACACATACTAGAAAAGTTATAAGAAATAACTATTTCTAGCCAATTTGATATTTTAGTCTGTAATGGTCAAATATCGAGTAACTCTTCAAATTAGTTGAACTGACTAGTAGTCACATCTAGTATTCATAATAGTGAAGAGAAAAATGACATTAATTTAATTGATCTTTGATGCATTAAAACCGACTATCATTACATTCAAACACATGCATTTGCCCCTAGGACAATGGTATAATGGTTAGACCCTTCAATGGATACCAAGGGATCTAAGGTTCGACTCTTAGCTACAACGCATTGTATGGAATTTTCGCTCTAGTAAGAAGCAGGCTTAAGAATGTTGGTCATTTGGATATACCTCCGTTAGCGCTTCCCGATTTACCTAGTGACAAGTGGGAAACTTCCATAGGGCCGGCTGATCACCTCCAGAATTAGTCAGTTTGAAGAGCTGTATATCTAGATTACCCAAAAAAAATCACATACACCCTTCTACATGATTTGTTATAGCATCATTTATCTAAGAATTTCTTGTTCAGTACTGCAATCTAGTCATCAATTTTTATTCAATAAAATCTCTTGTGACATTATTTGTAATAACAATTAAAGCAAGCACTTATTTGGCAAACATTCCAATAGATAATGCTATAATTTTTTCTGCTCAATCACTGCAAGTGTTTTATTCCTTTGTGAGAAGAATCATTGTTCATACCCATGTTATTTGTCCAAGCCCCCGTGTTGATTCTCATGTATCAATAAGTACATAGGAAATAACATAGTTGGTTTAGTTAGAACAAGTGGGGCAAATCTAACAGGAGGAGCAATTGCTCCTACAGATGCTACATTAATTTTCCTGTTGGTTGATCCTTACCAAGATTCTTCGGCAGGTGCTATGGTCTAGAGTCATATTGGAACGGTAAGAGTTATCACGATGTTCCAATTAAAAGATTCAACTTGTCTGTGGTGCTATTAGTTTGCAAGATAGACAAACATCCATTTTTCACTACTTTATGTTCTCATGATAAGTAGATCTTATACAACTAGTAGGTTAAGATATTTGCATCTTCTTTGTAGCATGATTCTAGAAGTTCTTGCAGTTGAAATATATGAATTACCTGGTACAGCAGTACTGCACAATTTGCAGATTCATGCATAAACATCCTCCGACCTACAATCTGAGATGTTATCGCATATCATACCAAGCATATGAAAATATCTACATCATAAATATGGTTTCATGGCACAGGTAGTCACAGATTTTCAAATTGCAGGAAAGAAGATTGAAGGGGCTAAACTATTTACAGAGGAAGAATGACCCATATTACTTGGTATTTATCTGCCTAATGCATTGTTTTCAGAATTCAACTATTTTTATGTCATGCACATACTAAGTGAGACACTTTCTATAATGTCAAATATATATTGCAATGGGACTACATGCCATTAATACATTAAGTCAACTGCATAATGAAAATTTCATGTCAATGAAAGATAACATTAAACTCATATTCTATGTATTGTATATGCAACTAATTCTTGTGGAGCATCCTTTTACGTTATTATTTTCTTCTTTAGCTATATATCCAAATAAAACTTTCATGTTATTAATCTACCCAAGCGAATCACAAATGAGTAATGATTTGGAAGGCAACTGTTAATGCCATCAACTGTGTCAAAAATTGTAGTTTGGTTTTGGTTTGCATATGTTATACAGATGTTATTTGGCATAGCTAAAATAAGTTTGCAGGCTCTGTACATCATCAAATTGACAATTTCCTGGATTTTGTGCTGCGAATCCTCCATCGGACTGAGCAATGATTGTGATATCGGCATCTCCATTTGGGTGACTTGCTGCTAAAACATGCCTGCTTGGTAACCAAATGTTCCAAATATACTTGCTATTTAAAGGGCCAGAGTTACTCAAGTTAACTCTGCTAACCTTCATGTTCCTGTGGCATTTTTCTTCTGAAATAGTTACAACATATTGACTGCTAATTTCAAACCTGTTAAGAGATATCATCTTAGATTACTTTTCTGTTGTAGGTGATTTTTGTTATTAAAGTGTTTAATTATGCTATCTATATGTTGTATTATGATATAATTAGTAATGCAAGTACAGCAGCAAAGGCAAAGTTATAGATGTCATTATGTTGGGCCCACCTGGTTTGGGTCATGTCCAACACTACCCAGTATGACCGAGCCGCACTGAGCTTAATGAGCCTGGTCTAGTCTCAGGCCTAATAAGATATAATGACGGGCCAATTGGGCCTTGTGGTGCTCGAGTTAGTCGGTCGAAGCAGGGACACTTTTACCTGAATTAACTGTGAGTCTGTGATAAAATAATACTTTTGCCCCTCAAGTTGCAGTCAAAATTTGACAATTTTTACTTTCCTCGTATTTAAAAAATCTTTTTCTTCCCTTCCATGAAATTTCATTTATTCCGTGAATCTTGATACATACACACATTTTTAAAATAATGTCTACAGTTTAACACATTGAATTGATGAAAGAAGGCTACGTAAGATATTCAATTAAGAAAATAATTATTTTAAAATTACTTGTGATATAGTATAATAGAAGGATAGTCAAGAATCAAGTCTAAATAGTTGAAATTGACACGGTTTAACAATAAAAGTTGATAACAACAAATATCGTTGTCATAGATAACTTTTCGAGTTACATTTCTTCTCTTTTTCAAAAAAATAAAACAAATCGTTTTTATGCATCAACAACTCTCATATTTTTAAATATATATATATTTTTTAAATTTCAAGCACTAATGAGTACGATTGGATAAAAGTAAACCCGAGATAATAAATTAAAAAGATGATAAATTTAAGCAAATTTTAAATTTCTTTTGAAAAACTACTATTATAATCATAATACCTTCTACTTTAAAATTCACGTCAGGAAATTAATATTGTATTATAATCTTCCTTGAATGTCTTTCCCAAAACGAGACTCATGAATTGCCTCACTGTAAAATGTAAAGTAAATCTGTCTTCACCCAAAAAAAGATGATAGAAAAAGGCACACGATTAAATTACCTTCCCTGGATAATCACCAACCCCTGCCAGCTGACGTCAGCGCGGACGCGGAGACTCGACCGTGCTTATCCGGTGCAGGCTGCTACAGCTCATCGCAGCCCGCCTTCATCCAGCCACGTCAGCGCCAGCTCCTCGGTCGCCGGGCGGGCGGCGCGCCAAACGCGGCGGCCCGTTCGACCGCCGGCTCCCACATCCCCAGGCCGCGTCGCATCCGAAAATTTCACCTACTCCATTGAAAATGGAAAATTGCCATTTCACCCCTGAAAATATGCTTTTCTGTTTTAAATATGAAAAATAATTAAATTGGACTGTTTTATTAATCGAAACGGCTGTGTGTGTTTTTTTTTTCCCTTCTTTCCTTCCAATTTTCTTGCTTCCTTTTCTTTCCTTCTTGCTTCGTTGGAGCCTCAATTTTTTAATCCCCAATCTCGATCCATTGCGCCCTTTAAATACGCTGCTCTTCCTCCTCCCCAATCGCCCATCTCCACCACGACCGCCTCCTGATCCGGCAGCGGAAAGCTTGGATTTCGATCTTGCCGTGGTCGTCGCCATGAGCGCACTCGCCGCCACCAGTCGCAACTTCCGCCAGGCCGCTAGGATCCTCGGCCTCGACTCCAAGCTCGAGAAGAGTCTCCTGATCCCCTTCCGGGAGATCAAGGTCTGGCCCTCGATCCCTCCCTTATTTTGTTTTGTCCGTTTCGTGGTGCGTTTTACTCACTTTTGGATGCTCCGGGGTTTGGGTGTGGTTTTGCAGGTGGAGTGTACGATCCCGAGGGACGACGGGTCTCTGGCGTCGTACGTTGGGTTCAGAGTTCAGCACGACAATGCCCGCGGGCCGATGAAAGGAGGAATCCGGTACCACCATGAGGTGAGTAAAATTTCCTCAGATTAGGCGTCGCCGGTGATGCCGTTTTCGATTTATCGAATGGTTACCATGGCACGGTCAAATAGTATGAGATTTCAATATGAATTTCAAATTTATGTCGTTTTCGATTCAATGAAGTTAATTGTTGCTCGTCCAAAGAGATGATTTCCCTAAGGTAGTGTATGGAAACTTGCATGGATCCCACTACAGTGGGGAAAATCCAAGGATCAAGGAGGTTAGATTCTTGACTGCGTTCTTGGAACTACTCTTCATACGAGTTGTTTCTTAGCAAAAGGTCGCCATTGGCGGTGCAAAGATAAACCCTTGGACATATCAGAAGAACCATGCCTCTACAATTTTGTGCTTGGGAATTGACTTTTGTTACTACCAAAAAGAAAAAAAAAAATCAAATCCTTAACTATGAGGAACATTGATATGATACAGCTGGCATTCTTTTTGGATAATTCTACTGTTAATTTTAACTGGAGTGCCTTCTTGTTGAATAACTTTTAATATGAGAACCCCTCAACAGGAAATTCAATTCTTGGTTTAAAGTTATTTTCATCTCCCTACTAATAATGGACAACATATGATTCCATATGTAGCTCCCTACTAAATACATCATTGTTTAAGGTGTTTATTCACTAGCTGAAAAACACTTTTGGTTATTGTAGGTCGACCTTGATGAGGTGAATGCTTTGGCTCAACTGATGACATGGAAGACGGCTGTAGCAAACATACCATACGGTGGAGCAAAGGGCGGCATTGGATGCTCTCCGGGTGACCTAAGTAACAGTGAGCTGGAACGACTAACACGAGTATTCACACAAAAAATTCATGACGTCATTGGGATTCATACGGATGTTCCAGCACCTGACATGGGAACAAATGCCCAGGTGATCATTTCATACACTATGAGAAATTTTCCTTTAATTTATATTGTCATAAATGTTTGCTTAAAGTTTGTACCTTTGCTGCAAGATGTTGATGTTCTTTAATTTGGGCAGACCATGGCTTGGATCTTAGATGAGTACTCCAAATTCCATGGCCACTCACCGGCGATTGTAACAGGAAAACCGATAGTAAGTGAAGCTAATTTATGCAAATCTCAGGTATTTAACGAAAATTCTCTCTAAGCTGAAGTTACCTTCGTTTCGATGTACCATTTGTAGGATCTCGGTGGCTCGTTAGGTAGAGAAGCTGCTACAGGACGTGGTGTCGTATACGCAACCAAAGCTTTACTTGCTGAACATGAGAAATCTATTTCAGGATCGACTTTCGTAATCCAGGTGAATCCAACTTTTATATTTGCTGCATTTATTATGAGCAAGAGTTAGTATGGAAGAATATGGTCAAGATGAATATGAATATGAGCATGATTGTTAAGTTAACCATGATCAAGTTAGATAAATGTAAGAGAAACTCCGATACGCATTTGCTCGTAGTAGATGGCTCGACTTCAGAGACATGTTAACGGGACTTAAAATTCTGATTATTCTGTCAATTTTCAGGGATTTGGAAATGTTGGTTCATGGGCTGCGCAAATCCTTCATCAGGAAGGTGGAAAGGTGGTTGCAATTGGAGATGTAACAGGTGCCATCAAGAACCCTAATGGCATTGATATCCCTGCTCTGATTAAGCATAAAAACGAGGGTCATGCTCTGAAGGACTTCAAAGGGGCCGATCCATTGGATAAGGATGAATTACTCCTGCATGAATGTGATGTTCTTATCCCTTCTGCCTTGGGTGGTGTACTGCACAGGTCCTTAACTCTTTTCCATTTTTTTTTCTTTTTTGATTTCCTTTATCATCCTGAGTTCTGAACTCATTCAAATAGGATCTGTAATTCACACACAGGAATCCCCTAATTGATTTCTTTCCTTATTAATCTTGCATGATATTTGCTTAGTCGACCAAATTACTAGAGCAATCCCTAAAACATTCTGAACCCAATTCAATCCACTGGGTGGTCGCACGAAGTGAAATTCCTCTGATTTATATGTCAATAAAGTGGTTTGTTAACAATTCACTGTTTTGTTTAAAATTTTCGATGCTTGCCAGGGGAAATGCTGCTGATGTGAAGGCCAAGTACATTGTGGAAGCAGCCAATAATCCAACTGATCCTGAAGCCGACGAGGTAGAGTGCCTTCAGCATTATAGTTGAGTCACAACCATTCCGAAAAGCTCACACTTCATGCTATGTTTTGAACACAGATATTATCTAAGAAGGGAGTGAAGATACTTCCCGACATATATGCAAATGCTGGCGGTGTTGTTGTCAGTTACTTCGAGTGGGTTCAGGTACCTCATAATAACACATTTCCTTTGGCTTCAAAGTCTACTTGAAGATTCACTTAAGCATATTGTCGTCATGTGAAATTTCGTAGAACATACAAGGATTCATGTGGAACGAAGAGAAGGTGAATCACGAGCTAAAGGAGTACATGAAGAGGGCTTTCAATAACATCAAGACAATGTGCCAGACCCATGACTGCAACCTCCGCATGGGTGCGATCACCTTGGGAGTCAACAGGGTTGCCCGTGCTACTCTCTTGAGGGGTTGGGAAGCATAAGAAGAAGAAGAATGCATTTCGATTACTTCTCTCCTATACAATTTTTTTTTCAATATAAAGGAGGAGATTATGAAAGACTCTAATTTATCTATCTGAGCAATTTAGCATGTCAAGAGGAAAATTTACCCAGTATCATTTTATCTATCAATGAAAAATACTTTGGCAGCAATATATTTGATTTTGCAACAGATGGTAAGAATTTCCAATGATATAATGATGTCTATGAGATATTAAAAGAGAAAATAAATTTTATTTTTATAAATATCAATTTATTCAATTTCAAATATTTGTTTTCTCATACTTCTAGGGGTGAGCAAAAATTCGGTTAAACCGAACCAACCGAATAAACCGACCGAAATTTAAAATTCGGTTCGGTTTATTCGGAAATTATGTTTTGTTTTCCTCAAAAATCGATTATTTCGGATAATTCGGTTCGGTTTCAATTTTGAAATTTCTTATTCGGTTAAACCGAATAAACCGAATAAACTGAAATTTTGAACAAAATCGAATTTTTATACTTATTTTTTAAAAATAAAATTGATTTTTTATTTAAAATTGATTAATTCGGTTAATTCGGTTGTAAACCGATATTATATCGGTTCGGTTTTTAAAATTAATTCGGTCGGTTCGGTTTCTTTAAAAAAATCAGTTTGATTTATTTGGTTCGGTTCAGTTTTAACCAAATACTCACCCCTACGTACTTCATGCATGGCCAGTAATTATTTGATATGATATTAACAATCTGATTTTTAATAAGAAAATGATATATTTATCATCTAAATCTCAAATCTATCTTTCTCAATTTTCTTTTAATGTTTGAAAAATCACAATTCAAATCTATTTTTGTCTATCTCTTCTTAATCTCACATGCAAAATTATTTAGACTTATTTCACATATAAAATCTAAAAGTAACAACATCAGTTACCCCTATCCAAAAATTTTACTCTAAATTTTGGATAAAAATATTTTACTCTAAATTTTGGATAAAGTAGTTAAAAAAACCTTTACATTAATTACCCTATCATTCTCTAAATTTATATTTTATGAACGGTGATTCTCTAAATTTAGAAAATGAAACATCTACCTTAAAAGTAAAATAATATTTTATAAATTTTTTCTCTTTCCACTCATTCTTTTTTATCTCTCATTCCACTCATTTCACAAATATAATAAAAATGGAAGAGAGAATAAAGTAATAAACAATAAATATAATGAAAATTTTGTTTGAGCAATCGTTTGGACCTAAGGTTTTGATGGTTTGGGCAAAGTTTAAGTTTAGATCCGCATTGTGTATTAATACGCATGTGGAGTTTGCAGGAGTACAGGTGCATGTGTGCAAAGTCCATGGATCGGAGCTCTAACAGTTGGTGAAGTCCATGGAGCGGAGCGCTGGACTGATGATGATGATGAGACGACTCTGAGATGATTTGATGTCCGGAGAATGATGGCGCATCCGAGGGACCGTGGACGAGGCAGCGAGGACAAGGCCGAGGGAAGCAGACTTCCGGCACACGTGAAGGATGACGTGGAGAAGAGCCACGGGTTCGTGTGCATCGGAGGGACAAGAGCCAAAGGGAAGACAACTTGAAGGCACGAGGTCAAGGCTGCGAAGAGAGGTCGAGAGAAAGAGTCGTGAGGATGAGTG
>JBAMIB010130833.1:0-13713 GCA_037177415.1 Kaempferia rotunda
TTATATTTTTTAGATACATTCATGTTAAAAAAAATTGATTGATCACAATATATTGTATAAAATTGGTGTTTGGGAGTATGGATATAATCAGGAGAACTAGACAAACACATCGAAACTTGATTCATATCATTCCGAGCTCTCTAGGTCTATATGCCGATTTCGGACATATTTCTTTTTTTAAAATTTTTTTTACCAATCACAAACTTGACGACGAATCCATGGATTCGACGGAGAATTGGCTTATATATCTCAAGCTTCTATGACAAATTCAAAATTTGTTTGCAACGAATATCAATTTCATTGCAAAATTGAGCGAATCTAGAATTCGTCGTAGAATTTACAACGAATATCAAATTTCGTGGTTAATTGGAAACGAATTTGGCGATAAAATATTAGTTGTTATTAATTTTCAATGAAACTCTTTCATTACTAATTAGCGATGATTTCTTATTTTGTCATTGAATTTATTGCATATTTGGGACTAAAATTTTTCATTCCTAAATCAAATGATTCTTTTTAGTGAAAGAATAGTCAATTTTTCAATTGTAAAAGTAGTACTTATAAGATAGGCCTTTTGTTGTTTAGTTTCTTCTAATAAATTTGATTCTCCGTAAGATTTTTTTTTTTTTTTTTGAATAAATTTTAAACCAAATTAAGATACTCTCGGAGATGTAGTATTGTCAGCTCAAAATATTTTCACTTCAAAATTCTTGAGGGTGGTACAATTCTTCTATCTAATTACATGAATGATCCCCTCACACGCCAGTTATCCTTTTCTGAAAGGATGAATTCACGCCCTTCAGTTCCAATGGAAGCTTCTCAGAAATGCACGAGTGTCACAGTAGGCTAACAAAAAATATTGAAATAACATTAAATCTAGGACAATCAATTCGGTCTTATAAAAAATTTTCACTAACTGTTAGAATAAATTAGAAATCGCTCACAGTAAATAGCCTAAAAGTCCAACATCCCCTGATTACGCATCTCATTTAGAAGAAAAATATCTATAAATACATCGTTGTCTCACATTGAAGATTGCTGCTAATTGACATAAGCATACAAATAATGTTGTTTTTTATTATCCATGCTCAATTTATAACACAATAAATGTTGCTTTCGGAAAAGCGAAGGCAAATCTCACATAGAAGTTCATTAGGAAGGGTAGAAGGTTTGGGTTGGTCGAGACACTTTCGAATTAAATGATTAACAGGTCTGGGCATCGCTTCTACAGAAACAAAGCAGAAATTAACGAAAATCTTAATCTTATTTTTGCCCTCTTCAATCTTATTAGAATTGGAACTGCATCTCCTTTGTGTAACCAAGGTCATCCAGGTGTGCTGCCATGGCTTTGTTCATGGGAGGCGGACCACATCTCAGGACCTGTCAATTGTCAAAAGAAAGCCCAGGTTAGCATAAACTATGCAAATATACATAAATACGCATGCACACACATATGCATGCAAGTCATGAATCAGAGAATCGACATTGCCTACAAGGATTTCATACCTATCACCAGTAATGACTGACAATTTAGTCTTATAATAAGTACTGTTAAGGTCTATGCTCATTAGGGTTGGCATTGTTTCAATAGGCTTTTAGATCATAATGCAACTTTCAAACTTTTTTTTTATCTGGGATGGGGACCAGCATTGGGATGATTTATGCATATAAAATGATAGATGACTATGTAGTCTCTCATGTCTACCTGGATGTCATGTGCCGGAGCAGGACAGTGAGTTTTAATCATATCTTTTGACACAAAGCCAACACCACCATCCCAACTCTCAGGGGGCTGCAGGAAAAAGGGATATAACAATGTTCAGAAAATAACGAGGATGCCAAGAAACACAAAAGAAAATAAAAAGCTAAACAAATATAACATCGTGAGTGAGATATTATATCAGAATTTGATTATCAGGAAACTATCATATTAGCTGATTCAGATATGAATCAGAGGTAATACTGCAAGTGGGGCATCATGTGATAGAACTTCAAATGAGAATCAACAGTATTTCACCTGATTAAGCACATAATAAATTTGAAAACGATCAGGATAATTCCTAGCCAAGCTGTCCAACTCTTCCTGCATATGCCACAAAATTTCTAATACTTGCAACAGATGGACAAACACCAGTAATTCAAACTTAAAAAAATAATATGGCGCCCAATGAGCAATCATACTTGGCGTAGAATCTATTATGAATGAAGTATCATAAGTTGTGAATTTACCTTCAGAAGGATGTCTTCGGAAGTGACATTAGCATAGATAAGGTGAACCTTAGTTTTATCCTTTGGGTTTTCCAGTATGGCCCTTGTAACCTAAGATGAAAAGTAATATGGGTTTGGCCATTTTCAGTCATATTGACTAAATTATTCTATACCTGAAACATTGGAGTAATGCCAGATCCACCAGCAATCATTCCAAAAGCCCTGACTTGCCCAACCTGATACTTGAAGCGTCCCTGGAAGTATAGAAGGGGATGATTAGCAGTAGTATGGAGTAACCATTTACTAAAAAGAAGCAGTTGAGAAGGCCACTTATAAACGAGAGTTATTCAGGGAGGACAAGCAAACCAGATATTTGACTTCAAATATTGAAGACATATGTTCAACGTTTCTATTGGAAACTAGATGTTTTTTTTTCATTGTTAGAAACCTCATTTTTGAGGCAACGATCCATATACCATGCAGTGAGGAAAAAAAAGGTGCATGATGGATGGAGCACCAAGGGAATATAAACTTTGAGCTTAACATAGAAGTACTTAGATAGGAACCTACCAACAACTATACTTAGTGCGAAAAGCATTTGCAATTTTTAATTGGTGAGTGTGTATAAATATTAACTCAACAATCCAAGAAAATATCAATACGAAAAGATATTCAAAATCCACTTTCTAGGAGAGGCCCATTGCAAGAAACATCAGTTTAGTTGGATGCAAAACCAAAATGGATTGAATTGCACATTCACAAGCTGTAATGGAGAAACACTTTAGAGAGTGGACAAGAATAACAGAAAAAACAAGAAACGGTCAGATCTGGAATGTTTTGTGGCTGGACAACTATTTTATGTAAGCTACAATAATGAACAGCATATGTCAATGGCGTATTGGTTGACAAAATATTCCAGAATATCAATATATGAAGTACTTAGATATTAGATTATGACAATCATAGTTTAAAATCTCGAGCCATTTCGTCCGACATAGGCGAAACATTTCATTTCGCCCACGGACCAACACCAGCACACCCGTCCCAAGGCCCCGTGGAGACATCGCGCGAGCCTGGAGACATGGAATAGGGGCTAAATATTTTAAAATTTAATTAAATAACTTAAATTAATTATTTTAATCAACTTCTAGCTATGATTAGGATAATTTAGATAGAGTTAATTAAAGCCTAATAAAATTATTCCATATATATATATATATAATATTTTATTTTCTATTTTTAAATATTTAGATTAAATTTTTTATTTTTGGTTAATATATTTTATATTTAAAAATACTCAAATCATATTGGCACGGCATGATACAATACCGAAACTGTATCATTTTAGTCCTAGATCGCAATCTTGGCACAGTTCGAAATTTCAAACCATGATGACAACATAATAAGATGAACCAGTATGACATACCTTAGGCCCTTTCACTGACATGTAATCACCAACTTTCATTTCACGGAAATGATGTGACATTCTTCCCTGAGGATACATCTGCATTATAGGCACAAAGTTCACAACTTATTAGGTTCAGAGCTTTGTATATGCTATATGGATCATAATTTGAAAAATGGACCATTTACATCTGCATTATAGGCACAAAGTTCACAACATACTTAGGTTCAGAGCTTTGTATATGCTATATGGAATTATGGATAATAATTGTAAAAATGGACCATTTACACACTGAGGTCAAAGATTATATGGTTCGTTTAGCATGTATTACAAAATCATGGATTGGTTTGTGGAATCAAAACCAATTCAGTGAGCCAACTCACTTGAGCCCACAACTAAAAGCTAAAATCCACTTCTAGTGCTTCACCACATGTGCCAAACCCGTGATTTGAGAAACTCAATCAGGTCATCTTGTAAATATTTTCTTCCTAAAAAGTATTTAACAATTTTGAATAACAATGTTTGAATCTTATGGAACTACTACTGATTAAGAACCAAAATCCTTTTTGCAGTTTGGTTATTTATTATTATGAGATATAGAAGTCAATGATATTGTATAGTATGTTCATATTGATTAATTACTATAACTATTTCAAGTTTATTATTCCATTAAGGACCATATATGCAGCACTGATTAAGAACCGAGATCTTTTTTGCAGTTTGGTTATTTATTATGCGACAGAAGTCAATTATATTGTATAGTATGTTGATATTGATTAATTACTAAAACTATTTAAAGTTTATTATTCCATTAAGGACCATATATTCATCCACAACATGATGCTTCATATGTGCTATGAGGTTATCCAACTACATGCCACATGCAACTGTCTATGGTTTTCAAGAGATAGATGTACACCGAGCAAGAATTTATGCTTCACCGTATGCATATAGATTTTCTCATTTACATGGAACAAGTCTCTGTATTACCTTAATAACAAGTTCAAAGTATCCAATATCAGAGTCCAGAGTAATTGGTGTATACGGTTTAATAACTTCTTCACCAAGATTGTCTTTTCCCCTGCCAATGCACACAAAAATGCCATTAGATAGATATAAGAGCATTCACTACATGTAGGGAAAGATTAACCAACCTGCAGCTGATATGCTGACCAATTGGAAGACCTAGCACAGAAGTGGGGCTAGGAAGAGCAAATCGAAATTTAGCAACATTGTGGCTAAGTTGTCTTTTCTGAACAAGTTTGAAATTCCTGAAATTCTCAGGATCCAGGGAACCTGTGAAAGAAAAGAATGAAATCTTAAAGAGCTTACTAGATTCTGAACATTTTTCAACAAAGAAACCTGAATTCACTCGCCAATCAAATAATATTCCTAATTAATTAGTATAACTCATAAGGAAAAAAGATTGCACATCCTGTAATAGAAGCTAAGTATCATCTCCAACATATCATCACTTTCACGACCAAGTCAAAGAGACTACCAATTCTAGAACTCATTATCCAGAAATATTTACAGAAAAATCAGTTGAAGAAAAAAAAAAGAGAAAGAGTATAACTCTGAGTCACCATCTAATCATCCTCAAAATTCGAGTCATCAGACCGACTCAAAGAAAATCTATATGATGTGATCTGATATTTACAGACGGAAGAATAAAAATACCAAAATCGTTATCTTTTAATGGAAGCGAGAAGGAAAAATATCCCGTAGAACAAATCGAGCAATCGCTTAATAACAAGAAGAAGGCAGCCACAACTACAACACGGGCGATAGCAAAGTCAAATCGATCTAAACACATCGAGGCTCAACTATAAAAAAGGATAGATAAGATACCCAAAGTCTCACCTTTCGATTTCCTGCCAAAGTAGAAGTAAGCGGCGCCTGCAGCGACGGCGACCACGGCGACGGCTATCCCGACAGCCTCGATGCCGCACGACCCAAACAAATCCATGGGATGGCAGAAAAGGAGACTCCTTTGCGCTCCGAACGCCAAACCTACTGATGTTTATATGAAGAACCTCTTCGCCAACAGCTCACCTACCCGCCTCTTATAGGAAACCAACCCTTCTCCAACAACCCGGTTTTGAACGAAACTGGGGCTTTGCCTTGTCAAGATTTTTTTAATTTAGGGCTTCGCATTGTAATTGGTTCACAAATTAGAATTAGTGGTTTTGAATCCGTGCCGGGATTGAGTCGGATTTGACTCCAATTTGACGGATGGTTCGATCAAATTCAATTCAAATTTCAAAACTGAAGAAGATAGGTAAAACTAGGATCGAGATTCAAATTATTTGGACGGATCTCAATAAAAACATCAGAATGGAGGAAACTGGCCGTTGTCTTTCTTAGCCAGTGAAGATTAATCACGGCACACATTTATTATCCAAATTTGACCATGGATTCCATCGCTGATGGCGACCGATCATATTCCCGTTTTGTTCAGGCATTTGATTTGCCATGTATTCACGCCGTTGACCGGATTCAAATACGTAGAGCTGAAATTAATAGAAGCGACTAAGAATTTAATATTGCATAATATATATAGAATAAAAATGAAAATGTTCGTTATCTGAAGTGATGGAAATCTCTGTGGTATATCAAGCAACAGCGAATTATTTTCCAGCTACATGATGCACAGGTTTTTATCAAAGGTTGTATGTAGAATTTTAAAATTATTAAAAAATATATACTTTATTTATGAAATTTATCAAATGATATTTTTTTTTAATATTTTTTTTAATATTCTGACAATTTTATCATTTTATTTTTTTTTATTTTTTTCCTCTCTCTCATACATGTAGCATTTCTTATTTTTATTTTCCCTCTCCTCTCTTTCTCTTTCCTTGTATTTTTTGCAATTCATGCATACATAACATAGGTTACCTGAGGTGATTCATATCAGATCCAACGTTGAATTTTTTTATTGATTTTTTTTTTAAATTCATTGTAACACCTTTAAAAATCTAAAATAAATAATGAATGACACATTTGAACTCCTTGCAAACTCAAAAATCCATAAGAATTAAAATGAGTACAATTGATATTTTCTAGATCCATCAGTAAATTTTGTAATATAATAATTATAATTATGTAGCTAATACAATTCAAGACTTATCTTGTTAAATAATACTACAGTTTTGTTACAATATTATAGTAATTATAAGTTTATAGCTAATTTAATTCAAGACTTATCTTATTCAATAATACTTACTGTATAACAGCTATAATTTTTATAATTGCTACCACATAAATTTATTTTATTCAACAATTTCACATCACTACAGTATCTTGAACTATATTGAAAAACATCTAATAAATCTAAAATGGAGAGTCATGCATTAACTACGCCGAAAGTCATACCAATTCCTTATCAAATCTTAAACAAATGCACGTGTAAAACTAAACAATAAAAAGGTATATTTGTAAAAGAAATACACTAAACAAAGCAAGTGGACATTCAACTAAAACACAACACAAATCCAGATCCTTCAGGATAAGGATTGGCCACCCTCTGGCATTCGGCGAATGATCCGATTGCCAGCTAAAAGAATAATATATACAAAGCAGGAAACCAAAAGTGAGCAAAATTGGAGGCTAAAAGGAAAAAAAAAATTAATACATGAGCATTAGAGTTGTGGGAATGTGCTCAATGGAATCTCTGATGAATTGGATAGATTTGTCTCCTCAGTCTTCTCCAGCTCTCTAGCAATTTGTACATCAGTCGGCGCGAGATACTCTGTCAAAGCCTTGGTTGTAAAGCGAGGAACCATCGCTGCCACTAAAATTCCGAAAAGGCAAGCCCAAAATAGCCTCGTCCCCATGAGATGAAATATTGCCCTACAAGAATGAGGCATTGTTAGGTTAGAAATTATGGATCCAAAGGTTGGCAAGACAGAACATACCAGTAACCAGTAAGCATCCATATGCAATCGATGATAATGACGCAAATTATAGTTGCGACAATGCAGCCCCATAGTGACGCATGTGTGATCCAGTTCCACTGAAACACATCCATGGCCAAGTGAATATTGACTACCAAGACCACTGCAAGGATCAACAAGTCCCCTAGGCTTGGACCATCAATGGTGCTGCGTCTGTATGCAAGATAAGGGATGTAGAATACAGTGAGACTCTGCCAAAGGGAGTCCATCATTGTAAGGACAAACAATTTTAGGTTGTATCGTTCGTTGTTTTGGCCTGCTCGGTACAGTTTCGGGTACTTTAGCAATGTCTTCCTGCTAACATCCTTATCGAGTATACCGACGATGATAGTTGGCAGTGCAGTGTAAATTACTGAATATAAGACACTGCTCCATTCATTTATTGCGCTTATCAAGCTGTATGAAGTGTAGAGTACATTCCTATAAAGAGAAATCATCTGTTAGATATTAACTTGAGGAGAAACTATAAAGTGAGAATTCATGATGTTGAAGATATCACGAGCTACAAAAAGATGAATAAAAGAAACAGGGAAAAGTGGCACCAAGAAACTGAAACTGAAATGGTAATACTTACCAGAATAGGAGGAAAACAAATACTGAATTTCTATAGAAATTGTACATGATCATGTAGGCCATCCTTTGGTAATTCCAATGGCCATGTACCAACAAAAGTGGCACCAAGAATCTGAACTGTCCCATGGCAAAATCTGAGGCCATAACAGCCTGCCGACCCTCTTGCCCGCTTATGCCAATCCCAATATCAGCCATTTGGATCATGGAGACATCATTTGCACCTGATATTACCATTTACAAACCAAGTCATAACAATATGTGATATTTTTTTATTGCCACTACGTAAAGTGAGTATTGATATTAAATGCATTACCATCTCCGATTGCGAGAGTCATATCATTGGTTCGGTTCTTTATAAGAGTGACTATTCCAGCCTTTTGCATTGGGGCAACACGACAACACAATACAACATCACATACGGTGGCCACCTCGAACAGCTACAACAACAAGAACAACAAGCAAATTAACATGAATTGAATCAGGTGAAATCCTCAAACAACAAATGTGAATACATGATACACTGTGAACCCTTACCTCGTCTTCCAATTCAGTATCCAAGATGTGAACAAGGCTGGTGCCATCAATGATCAAAGCCAGAAGAGTCTGCATGGATCCTGTGCCCGAAAATGTACTTTCAGAGTCAGGTGCTATTTTGAGACGCCTGGACGTAGAAGCTGCATCTTGTAGGCTTTTTCTACAGGCTTCTTTGGAGTTGCTGTTTATCACAATCTGAGTCATTTCTCTTGTTAGAAGCTTACACGAAAACCCAATAGATATCGCTGTTTCTTGCTTATCCCCTGTCAAAACCCAGACTTTGATCCCAGCTTGCCTCAGAGATTCTATGGCTTCAGGCACACCCTGTTGCAGCTTGTCCTCAATCCCAGAGGCCCCTAATATGTTCAGGTCTCTTTCGACATTGGCTGCAACAGCTCGTAGTAGCTTTGCCCTACCAATTAAGGACTGACTTGCTTTCTCATAGGCAGAATGCCACTCCTCAAACACATCTATGCTAAATTCTCGCATGCCAATAACCAATGTCCTCAGACCCATTGATGAATAGGCATGCAGATTTGTCTCAGTTTCCCTAATGATATCCAAGTCTATGTTCTTTCGTATAACCCCAAACATTGAATTATCTGCACCTTTCACAAATAGTTTTATAGTCTTGTCCGGGAAGCCAATTACAACTGACATCCTCTTCCGATCACTATCAAACTCATGAAGGCCCAAAACATTGAATCTGCATTTACAGTATCACAGAAATATTTTAAAAAATTAGTTCATTTACATCTGAAAATGTCTCAAGTGAGAAACAGTTGCAAACACTGGAAAATCAATTCATTAATGTTTTAATGTATAGATTAGTATCAATCAATGATTGACCACCATTCTTTGTTTATTGCGGTGTGATACACGCTAAGGACCAACAATGTTTTAATATGGACATGATTCCAATTCATACTTAATGCGTGATATCCACATTATTCCAATTTAATTTCTAGGTTGAACCAATGAGCTAAGCCCACATGTTCTTTGGATTCTACAACTAAAATGTGGACGTCACGAAACACACAATATATTATGACTAATGAAACATTAAACATTAATCACCGAACTTAATCTTGCAAAATTTGATCAGTTAGGGGTACCAAATTGCTCCTATGGATAAATCAAATTCTCATTCACAAAAATCTGATAGATAAATGTAACTTAACTAAGAAATAACCAGAAGGTGAAGTGTGAGATAAGTTCAACGAGTATTTATTGTGGAATCAACTAAACTTAATCCTCAATTGTTATCTAGAAAATCAGTGAAATTTTTTTATTTGGCCAATAACAAAATAAGAGTATCCTTTGACAAAAATGGATTTGCTTTAGGTAAGTAAAGTGACTTTCTCCTATTCATCTATGAGCTCGCTACGCTTCTGTCTCATCCATAAGTCTCCCCTTACGCCTTGACTGCAAGTGCTACTTTCTTTTGGCAACCCATTCGCCCTTATCAACAAACACTTTTGACCTTATGGCGAAGCTCCCCTCCCCTCTTCACCTTGTTTGTGAGTCATCTGCCCCCATTGATGAGCTCCCACTCCACTCTCATCCGTGAGCCTGTATGCACATTGGTGAATTCCTCTATTCCTTATTTACGAATACTCATCTATGTCTGTGATCCCTTTGCCCTCAGCCTAATAATTGTTGACACTGAATGGTCTCATAGAACTAAGAACATGATGGCATCTACATCATTTTGTGCAAGTTTCAACATTAGCAATCTAGCACTTCAAATCCACAATCCTATTGTCAAGTGCATCCATTTGAATGACGTAGGATGTAAGGCAAGCAACAAGCTACAGCAAACTCATAAATGCCCTTTCCAGACATGAAAAAATTCAAGTCATTGGACTAATTGAGGAGAAGGCACTACCACCTGGATGAAGAATATCAACCTCCAGTAAAGCAAGCAAAAGGGACAACCATTAAACATCCAATCGCCCTAGTATTCAACAAGCTTTCCAATTGGCGTGTCTTTTCATGTTGGTTAAAAATTAGCCAAAAGTTTTTGGATTTAGCATGCTTTTAACCAGAACAACTTGAAATCACTATCTAATGCAACTTTTACAGCTACTTTGATGTTGACTCTGGTTAAGTAATTGAAAGAAAATGAAGAGTACCTCTGTCTTTCGCCGAGGACGTCGACGACGATGTGGCCGGAGGTCCGTTCCACGAGCATGAAACCGTAGGAGGCGGCAGCGTACACCAACGCCTGCTCGTCTGGCGACTCGCCTTGGTAGTCGATGAGCTTCACCGACGGATCCGGAGTCTCCACAAGTATCGGCACGACGGTGTTACACGTCGCTAACGCGAGAAAGAAGTCGCGGGCAAGATTAGCCTTTTCGATTCCCTGGCCGCCTTGTATTGCATCCATCAGATCAGGGTCAATCTTAACGCTCGTTTTTGGTTTCCGTGTCTCGCCATTACTCACTGAAATGAAGAGACTTTCCTCCTCGCCGTGGCTGTAGTCAACGCCGCGGACGCTAGCGCATCGGAACTCCATCTTGTTTTCGGTCAGGGTTCCAGTTTTATCAGAGAACACGTATTTGATTTGCCCTAAATCTTCATTGATGTTGAGCGCGCGACATTGGAATCTTGTCTTGGTTGTTTCGTCGAACATGTTCTTGTCTTGAATCATGAAGAAGGCCTGTCCTAATCTCACCAATTCCATTGAGATGTAAAGAGCGATCGGAATCATGACCTGGAAAAGGATCACGGACATGAGGAAGGCGAAGACGGTCTCCGCCCCGATGCCGTAGTAGTTGTATTTCCCAACTTGGGGTTCTGAGAGGTCCTGCTTTCGGTAATAGGGCAGGGTGTCGAGCTCGTGGCGGTGATCGACGAGCCATACGCCTGCGAGGATCGCGACGATGGAGCAGAGCGCGAACAGCGCGGCGGCCAGGAGGATCACCTCCCTGTTCATCTGCGACTCGAGACGGCTGCGCTTGGAGGGAGCGCCAGAGCTGTTGAGCATCACCTTCGTGTCCTGCCCCGTGTACACCGCCACGCCCACCACCCAGCTCGTGTTCTTAATCTCGCAGCCGCGGAGGATGATGTTGGATTGGCCGAGCGACACGGGTTTGGTGGCGGCGGTGCCGGTTGGGAAGTCCACGTTGACGCTGGCGAGGAAGCCGTAGATGTTGCGGTTGGGCTTCTCGCAGCGGATGAGGCCGGAAAGGGCTTCGGGAGCTGTCGACTGCATCTCCTGCTTCGCGTACCGGGTCTTGAGATTGGACTCGCCGTCGAGGTTGATTGTCTGCACGTAGGCAACGCCGGCAGGGTCGCTGGTAGCGAGCAGGACCATGTCGCAGGGAATCGACTCATCGGCAGCGACTTTGATGACCTCGCCGACGCGGACGTACTTCCAGGGCTTGGGGCGGAACTCGCGGTCGCCGGGCACGAGGACACAGGCAACGCGGTTATTCTCGTTGCGGTCAGAGCGACTGCGCCGCCAGTCCTCGTACCCATCCTTGACGGCGGTGACTCCCAGCACGAAGGCGAGCGGGAGGATAGAGGCGGCAGGGCTGAAGACGCCCAGCTGCGGGACCTGGTTCAGCCCCGCGAGGATCAGGAAGTAGATGTAGGCGACGCGGTGGAACTGCTCGAACAGGTTGCGGGGCAAGAAGGTGAGGACGGTGTACTTGGTCGTCTTGATCGCGTTGTTCGGTAACCGGGCGGCCAGGTTGCTCCGCTCCGGGTCGTTGATGTACACGAACCGTGCCTCGTCGTCGTCGATCTCCCGCTGCGAGCCGAGCTTCTCGGAATCGGAGCGTTTGGAGGGGTACGAAGCCATGGGCCTCGACCTCGACCGCTCCATAATTTCGACCGACAACATCTCCGACGAGCTCCTCTCTGGTCGAGACCGAGACGACAAGCTCCTCCGCCGAGGAGGAACCGTGTTCGGCGCGGCCTCCGCCGCCGAATCCTCCGGCTGATTTACGCTATGACTAGCCATAAACAGGCAATCTCAGAGCATGAACGGCAATCAGCGAAGAGAATCGAAGAGCGAAAGGGGGAAATATGCAGGTACGCAACAAGAGAAGAATGGGATCCGGTTTCCGCAAGTCTTCGATTTGGGGTTCTAGAGAAGAAGCCGAGGAAGGTGAGTTGGACTCGGAAGCTCGCTCCCGGGTTTGTGGTCTAGGAAATAGCTTCTCGCCCTCTATAGCTTCTCGATCTCTACTGGTTCTTAATAACGTCATTTATTCTGTCATCTTAAACCAGAAGCCTAATTATTTGAATCGTGACGGTATTTGCCCATCGTAATTTAAAATAATTTTTAAAATAACTTAATAGCTTTTAAAAATACATTATCTGGAACTATTTTGATAATAAAAATAAAAATAGTATCAAACATTTTAATATTAAAATGAAAAAATAAAATAAATAATGAAATGTGAATAGTAAAATGAAATTTTTCTATAAAATTTCTCTTCGCTTCAAGTTTTTTTCCCCTAAACATTCAATGTTTTTCTGTCCTTCTGGAATCGGAGTGGATGACACATGATGACGTTCTGGATGGTCAATGCAGAGGACCACTGGGTGGCACCGCATCTAATCTGATCTGAAGAAATTGCACGCCGTCTCATAAAAGAAGAGAACATCTCTCTCGCTATTGGAAAGCGGTTGTTTGGCCAACTCGGGAAAACATTTTGTTGGGCCGACGTGGCTCTTCGACGCGAGCATAGACTAGAGGATGAACCATATCAATTTTGTGGCTGGATTTATGTTGCAATTTGACCGTAATTGATTGTGATCTATTGACGGGTTCATTCGTCCATCTTCGTTATAGTTTGGATCGATACGGACAGCCGGAGACCATCCGGAAGCCATCGGAGGTGGAAAGGTAGCTGGATTGTCAGTCGCCGAAGGGGGACGGCCTCCAAGCAGCCTTCGGCCGTGCGCTCGAATCCAAACTACAACCAAGATGGACGGGTTGTATTACGGCCAAAAATAAGAATAAAATATTAATTATTATTGGATGAATAACATTGTGGGATTTTTCTGGAATTTTTAGAA
>JBAMIB010130932.1:0-13710 GCA_037177415.1 Kaempferia rotunda
ATTGATAGGAGATCTACTTCTGGTTTTTGTATATTTGTTGGAGATAACCTTGTTTCTTGGAAAAGTAAAAAGCAAAATGTTGTGGCAAGATCCAGTGCAGAGGCAGAGTATCGAGCTATGGTCATAGCCAGTCAAGAGCTTATATGGCTCAAACAGTTGCTTCAGGAGCTAAGGTATGTAGATGTTACACAAATGTCACTTATATGTGACAACTAGGTTGCCATGCATATCGCCTCGAATCCATTTTTTTCATAAGAGAACAAAGCATATTGAAGTTGACTGTCACTTTGTCAGAGAGAGTCATATCTGGAAAAATATCTACTAGTTTTGTTAACTCACATGATCAGCTAGCGATATATTCACTAAGTCACTGAGAGGTTCCCGAATTGACTACATATGTAACAAGTTGGGTGCATATAATTTATATTATTCAACTTGAGGGGAAGTGTTAGAATATTGTAAATATGGATAGAAATAATTTACTATCCCTAAATATGGCTAGGGATAATTTGATATCCTAATTAGCATTTTAGAATTAGTCCTTAAATAGAATCTTGATTTATTTCCTAGAATAGACTCTAACTTTGTATATAAATAGGGTTTCTTACATGTAATAAGAACATGTTTTTCTCCCATGAAATATTTCAGTATTTATATGCAGTGAGGTTCTGATTGAAAGAGGCTTCAGCTGTTATGTCCCTATGGCACGTGACCAGAAACATGTGATCAATAGTGTGTCAAGTCTCAACTACTTGGGATTGACTATATGAATCTTAACCTCTATTTAATTCTGTGAGGTTCTTTCATTAGTTATTCAAATCAATTAAACAATTTTTCATTACATTAACTTAGTTTTTCTTTGGTCTCACTAATTCTCACACCTTCTACTCCAATTGATTCGAATAGCCTAACTATAAAATCCATTGGTTGTGTTGAATTGTCATACAATCTCAATCTATTTTGTCTCATCAAATCACTTCTTAAAGCTACACTTTAAGAACAAAGAAATTATCTTAGTGATCAATGCTAGTTACACATGTTCTCTATTTGGAACAAACAGGAATGATTACTAATTCTTAAACTGCAATAACCATAAAATGTCTGCCTATGAGAACCCAATATACATGAACAAATAACATTTGCTAATCAACTAAAACCAACCTATTCAATAACACAACATAGTCATATTCATGCACTACATTTTTCAATCGTATCAAATATAATATCATCAATGATTTCCATTCATTAACTGAGTAAGCATCAAGGTCAAACCACATTCACAATTTTCCTGATGCTCACAAAAGTAAAAGGTACATAGTGAAGGGGCCTTGAGCACAAAAGTAAGATTTGAATCTGGACTACAATCCAATACCATATAAAAAATATATAATCAGGACCAGATCTGCATAAGACTTCCGAAAGTACAATGCAGGTAAAGTTGGGTGGTCTTTCAGTTGTTTAAACGAGATGATCCTAATTTTGACGTATCTAAGGTGCATCAGCACACCTATCACCACATCTATAGATACAAAATCAGAGCATGAAAAGAACGTAATTCTTAAGGAACCAGAAAACTGAAAAGTTGAAAAGCTAAAGGTGCGGTGACAGAAAACCCAATTCTGCAATTGGAGAAATGTGAAAAATGATTCCAACTGCTGCTTTACACCAGTAAGTAGGATGTTCAAAATTCAAATGAATGCAACATAAGAAGGATTAGCTAATAAGGCTCTTGCTACATGTTCTTTGATCTATTAGTAAAATTTGACTTGGCAACTTCATGCAGATTTGTATTCTCCAATCTCACATGACCTTCAGAAACTGGAGCTACAATTTCCCTATTATGGCTAAAATTTTGGAAACTAAGAAATAATTTCTTATAAAAATTGTTTGGAAATTTGAAAATCAGGTTTAAAATAATTGTGTATAAACTAAATTCAGAGTTAGTGAGTAGGATGCTTCTAAATTACAAGTGATGCTGGTAATAAAAAAAATTTTGAGTTTTGAGGCTAGGGCTATGCCTTGAGGAACATGAACATGAAGGGCTGTAGAAAATTTTCAATATTAGAGGAGTGAAACAAAGTGAACTCCATGTATATATTTGCAAAAAAATTGCAGGCATACATAACGAGAATATTACCTTTGGTGGTTTGAAAGGGTAATCCGGAGGAAAGTGAATATTCACTATGAAAATGCCTCCAGAATATGGACTATCAGAAGGACCCATAATAGTAGCTTGCCAGTGGAACATATCTTCCCCAACAGGACCTACACAGAGTTATCTCAGTGTTGTTGAAAATTTGAGATCACATTAACAAGTTGGACATAGTAAAATATCATGGACTTGTGCAATTATGTATGCATTTACTAAATTTATATATCTCAATATGCATGCTATTGTTAACACTGTTTAGCAGCTTCCAGCCAACAAATATCATGGGCACTAAACAAACACACGTTAGAAATATAAATATTCCTTAAGATACCTACATTTTGCAGCAATTCTAAAATCTTTAACCTTTCATAGTGATAAACATTTCTTAGCCCACAGTGCAACTTCAATCCTTAGTGCAACAAAACATGTTCTGCCAGTAAGAGTTCAGTCTCTGTACTGTCAATAGTTATCTAATCATTATCCATACATATTTTTCATTATTTTTTACTACTTTTTAATCTCAGTAGCGAATGTAATCATATTAGTCACTTGGTCCTCCAAAACATAATGATTTATTTCAAAATGTTGGCTTATTAAAAAAAGTGGGGAAAAAAAATCATTCGATAGATTAATCCATCAGAAAGGAAAACAAGAAAAACATAGGTGTGCAGTCGCACACGTTCTAGCCTCTTATAAAAAGAATCTAGTTCACACTATATAAATTAGCATATATAAATCAATAAAATGTGCATGTATATGAAAGAGGCCAGTCTGTTGTACCTGCACTGCAAGAGACAGGAGGATCCTTCTGTAAATCCTTCAGTTCCTTCAAAATGCGCCTAGATGCCATCTAAACCTAAAAAACCAATTTTTTAAATGAAAAATACCTATAAAATTAGAACCACATGATCTGTTTTGAGTCTAAATGTTTGATTTCCTAAGATTTAGATCACAAAAGTAACCCCATTGTCATGCAAAGAAGATAACCGTTGTGCATTGTAACTATCCTCCTTTTGTTAAATCTAATATCATAAAAATCCAAACCAACAACAGCAATAGGTAGAACATAAAAGGGTACATATATTTTTCAGGAACAGTTATAACATTACTTCATGGAGAGCCTAAACATGGAATCGTTGGATGGAGCACCGCAATAAGGCCCACAAAAAAACAGTACTTCAACAGAAACCATATGGTCCATATGTGAATCATATTAAACAAAGGAGCAATTGCCATCTACTTTGTCAAGAACAATCTATAAAATTTGCTGATAGAACTCTCACTTTTTGAGTTGACATTTTTAAGGTTTTAATTGGTTTATTGTTGGAAAGAATAATAGCAATAATATAGGGAGATAAAAAAGTAACAAAATCTTAGAACATGAAAACATAAGAAGCCATCTGCACATCAAAACGCGTATAGTATAGATTGCAAAAGTAGACATCTTCATCCATCAACGATAACGCACGAACTCTGTCCAGCAATAACGATCTAAGAAAAGGAAAAATATGATAATGTCTTCGCCGAATAATAGCAAACAAAGTATACCCAGTTTCGACGGAATATAGGTCCCTAACCCTCGAAATACGACAAACCCTAAATTGTACGTGCAACATCCGTCTCGATCGGAAAACAGAAAAATAAGAACACTCACAGAATCAGAACCATTAAGGAGTACAGAACAACCAATATAAAGAAAAGTAAGACGTGACACACACACTAAGGTGCAATGATCAAATCCAAAGGAGGAGGAGGGAAGAAACCCTAACCGCGAAGATCAAACCTATCGGCGCCGAAGAGAATGATTAGATCGAGCGTTGTATTCCTCTTAACTCTGGAGGAGAAGGACCATAATAGAAAGAGCCGAGCGACGACGGGGGCTTCCGTAAGGTGGTGAACTATGCGGACAAGAAACCATCCATTTCCTCTGTTGGCACCACTGATACTTTGGCTCTGTCGAGTGAAGGAAAGTTGGCTGGCCAAGGAGAGTTATATATAGATAAGGAAACAGTGCCAATGCTCTGCGTTTACTTTGCTTAAAATGGAAAGTTTAGCAAAAATATTAATAAATAAATAAATAAATAAAATAAAATAATTAGTTCAAATCGTAGATTTATCATTCGTGATCATGACTTTTTCAATGAAATTGCACAAATACACTTTAGATAAAAGAAATACAGACAATGACGATATATTTCTGTTCTTAGAGCACGATCCGAGCTACGCGCTTCGATCTTCATTGTAGCTGTTGTGAATAGTTCCTTTACTGCCATTGTCATCATCGATCTGAGCTTACTACAATGCAACCGCTACTCCATTGTTATCGACGTGACGAGGAGTTACTTTCCCAGGAGCTGGAGCTGAAATTTCCGTCTCCGATAAACGATAGGATCGATTCTTTTGAGCGGCGGAGCGAATGCTTTGAGGGAAGAGCGAGATCGCCGGATTGCCACCCGTGGTTTGCTTGATCTCCTGGAACGAATTCGGACGATTTCGATTAAAAATCTCATTTTTTTTGTGGTAATGAAATTGTTGGTGCTACAGGTTACTACTACCGTATGCTTGGTGGGCTTACGGACTGCAGATCCGGTGTTCTCTGTTGGCGAAGATGGATTGATGGGCCTCCGGCTCGCAGGCTCTGCCGACATTGGCCTCTTGTTCACGGTCGCCTTGCCGTTCGACAGTGCATTCGGCGGGTTCTCTTGAAGCCTCCCTCCGACTACGATCGGCGAGGAAGATTGCTTGCGGATCGAGTTCATCTCTGGGTTTGAACCGACGCGAGCCACCGACGCCGTTTCCCGTCGTTGCAAAGCAGGCGCCTGCACTTGAGGCCGCTCTCGCGGCGCCGGGGAGCTCGGACGGTTCGCGCTGCCGCTGTTTCGGCGATTTGCGGAAGGTGCATGACCGACGGAGGCCGATCGGGTCAAGGCCGGAGGTGAGGCTTCTGTTGTTGCGCAACGGGCTGGAGTTGAGGAACGGGGTCGAGCAGTTGGTGTGCAAGGCCTTGAGTTCTGTGGTTGCCTTGGTTTATCTGGATTAGAAAGCAGAGTGGGTCGACTCTTTGCGGGAGCCGAATGCCGTGAGATTGCAGGGGAACGATAGCCGGAGAAAGAAGGTTTGGAGGTGACGGAGGCGGTGCTGGTGTTGAGAATCGCTGTCCTGCTGCTGTTTGAGAGACATGTGGAAGATGAGAGAGTAGTTGATAAAGCAGACGTTGCTGTGGAGCTGCTTCTGGTAGGCTTAGCAGAAGTGTTCTTCTCTGATTGAGACACAGAAAACTGCAAACAAAAAAGGTATTCTCAAACTAAAACACATTATACAAATTTGGTTTTTCTAGTGCTGATTCTATAAAGTTGGATACGAACTTGAATTTGCTTTGGTTATAGGTTATAATTTGTTGTTGTTGTTAATTATCGATAGAATGCAGAGTGAATTTAAAATGATTCTCTAACTCTGAAGAGAGTAAAGAGGTTCAGGTCACTCACCCTTGAAGCTTTTCCCGTAACTGATCTAGCATTTGATTTGTTCTTTGGTGCTGCTTTAAGTGTTTGACCGTCACGAGCTTCGGAGAAGGGAAAGGGAGATATTTCAGGAGGAATGAGAAGCCTATCAACATGAAAGTTTAGCCCAATCATTATTTATTATTTTCCATTGTTCCAAATGAGTGTAGAAAATTGATTCAAGGATTTAAGTTTGAAAAAAAAAAAAAATCAGTGCTGTATTCTCATACTATTATAATCAGGTTTAAATTCTTCAGTAACATGATTGAGTAAAATTTATAGTGATCATAGAAAAACTGAGTAGATTTTACAATAAGAAGAAAAGCTTTAACCTCGAGTTATATGTAAAGGTTGGGTGAGTGTTTCTTCCTAGTGGTCTAGGAAGGTTAGACAAGTTTTTCCAACAAGTTGTTCCATCCCAACTTACAATGGGTCAAAGAAGCTCAGATAGTCCTCTCCAATGATCAAGCTAGACTATTGTAGGATGTATTTTATTTTGTAAGAGTATAAATAGCCAAAGCAAAATAGCATCATGGAATTTTGTATCCCCTTAATACACTAGGGATGAGCAAAATGGTGGCACACAACCTAACCAAGTCAAATATGAAAGCTTCTAAAACGTATATGAAATTTAGTTGGGAAGTGTCGGCCAGTACTCGACCTAGTAATTACTTTCTGGGATAACACATTAGTATGTATTGTTATCACTTGTAGCTTTTCTCCTTCAAGTCGTGAGCTTGTGATATATTAGTGGTTCAACACAGCGTGTCGATGAGTTGGCAACAAGGACCACAACTTTTGAATTTATTGGTGCATTCCTTTGGGTTGTCCCTTCAGATTGACACACCCGTTCGAGTAGTCAAGTCACCTTTCAGGTTAGTCATCTCCTACGCGATGCACCACTTTAGGTAATTGACCCACTCATTAAAGTTAGTCGAAAGATTGAGGAAAAGTTAGACTCTCTTTAAGATAATAGTGTCTTGCCAACATGCTTATGGTTTATCGACGAACATCTCTCAAGTATAACAACCATCGTCTTAAAATAAGAAGACTGTGTTGTAAATGAGCCAAGTCGAACTAAGCTTTGTATTGTTCAAGATTGTTTGGTAAGGTAATTGAGCCAAGGTAAGCCAAGCCTAAAATTAACTAAATTGTTGTGACAATTATTCAAGCTTAGCTTGGTTTTTGTTAACTTGATCTCGGTTCGATCTTGCTTTGCGCTTTGTTTTCTTAGATGTTATCGAGCTCTTAATTCAAGGTTGCTTGATTGCTTGAACTTCTATAATTTTAAGTATGTTTAGTTGGTAAGTGAACTTGATATTACAAACTCCTTTGTTCATTTTGAGAGTTTCTTTCTTTATTTATAGAATTGATAAGAGTTTATAATAAACATGGTTCACAAGTTTTATTCATGGATATTGTTTATGAACATTGTTTACGAACAATTCACAATTTTTGTTACGGATACTAATAAGCCAAGCACGTATGTATTTAAACTTGTTCATTTAATTAAATGTTCAAACTTATTTATTCAATTGTCCTTGTGTATATATTGAATGAAAATAAACAAACTCTTACCAAATTGAACTTCAAATTTTCTCATGAATATTTGGTTCATTTACATCCCTAGGAAGAATCTAAATTTTGAAACTTGGCTAATATTCAATGCCTTAAAACTCTCATTGAGAAGAAACACGAGACGTATCATCAAGGGATGAGAGATTTTGTAAGTTTCATGGATG
This sequence comes from Kaempferia rotunda, assembly GCA_037177415.1. NCBI lineage: Eukaryota > Viridiplantae > Streptophyta > Magnoliopsida > Zingiberales > Zingiberaceae > Kaempferia > Kaempferia rotunda. The sequence continues at coordinate 7,395 of JBAMIB010130932.1, forward strand.
ATTTAATAATTATTTTAAAGTTTATATAATACTATAGTATGAGTTATATTATATTAGTGATTGATTCTTAGGATGTGAGACGATATTAATACACTAATATATTATTAAATATCTCTAATCATAGCAACACCAAGATTTGACATCAACATTGCAATAAGACTAGTATACACTTTACTTTTTTCCAGTGAATAAGAGTAAGTGATCTCATGCATAGAAGTATGATGATATTTAAACAAGAGTGATAAAATTATCAGAGAAAAATCAGTAATTTTGTTGATACTTATGTAGTGGTCCTCTAAAAGAGATGCATGAACAGTAGTCATTTAATATATTGCCTTATAAATGTGAATGCACAGTCAACATAGCACTATCACATTGGGTAAAAAGAGAATATATCTATATCATTGGTCATTGATGGATGATCACTCAAAGAAAGTGTATCGAAGATAATTAAGAATGAGTTGTTAATTAACATGTTATCTAGTTGATTGTTTGGGAAAATTACATATCAATTATACATATGCATGGCTAACGAATATAAATTATTTTAAGTCTTAGGCTACATAGCTATATATGATGATAAGAGTACTAAATTATACTAGAAGTACTCTAAAAGGCTTTGTGGGTAAATAGAATCTTTTACGATATTGGATAGTCGTGATACATTGCTAGATGCCCATTGTAACTTGTATACCTAAACCATGAAGACGAGTTATGTTATGGGATTAAAAGGTTTAATTGATTATGTATATTGTCAATATTTAGGAACCTAATAAGTTAGACACATAAGTTGCGTTAACCCTTTGGTTAGGGAAAGGAAAATAAAAGAAATGAAAGGGGAAAAAAAAATCAAACATGCCATACCCCAAACTAGGAGATGCTTGGTTGAACTGAATGTCAGGGTGAGCTTTGAAAATAGAGTGAACGTGAGCATACAATGAAACACCATGGCATTGCAAGGTCTCTAGTTGAACTAGAATCATGCAACCGTTTAAGTTTCATTGTTCAGTCTCATTGGTTGGTTGGAGATTAATCATGGAGATATTTCAAGCCTTCTGAGTTTCACCTTCTATCATTCTGTGGCTATTCTGGATGGATGAACTGGGTCGCAACAAAGCCTTCATTGCAAACACTCTAATGCAGGCTTGGCTTTATTGCCTTTGGTACTTGAGAGGTGAAATAATCTTTGAGAGGTTCCTTTTGATTTGAGGAAGCTGCTAAGAAGATGGTTGGAGTCTTTAACTATCCCATATCTCCATGTACCAATGTCTCTTTAGAAAGCATATTTTGGTTACTTATATTGCCCCAAATCAGTGATCACTCAGACCCAGATGTTGTTGGTTAATTGACCTCTGTTTAATTTGCTTGTTTATGTTCTCCTAATGGTTTTTTATTGTCTATCTTGACTATTAGTAGAGTCAAAATACTTGTATTGGTGATAGGCTATCAATCATCTCACACAGTGATTTTTTTATTAAAAAAAATCTAGTTTGAATAATAATTGGTGTCTGTGGCACTCCAATATCTTGTTTTTTCTATTTTTAGAGAAAAAAATAAATGAAAAAGCCAAATCCTAGGTTATCGAAGAGTATAAGAAGAATTCTTCCTTTAAAGGGGCATGGAGTGAATTAACATGGGGAAGGTAACTATGACTAGAGTCTGTTTGAAGCTTAAGCTATTGGGGTATTCCTAGAACTTTCCATTGTTCTTGTGATGGTTCATTGGGGTATACCAGAGTTTGTTAACAATGTAGTGCTTATCTTGGGTGATGAAGAAAATAAATCTGCGCTTGAAGCTTTAGAAGCAGAGATGGTTGACCCTGAGGTGGACGATGATGACAATGGGTAATGAGGTTACTGAGGAGGTTCAAAGTGCTCTATGGATGATTAAAGCTCAAAAGAGGTTGTAGTGCGAATCATCATCTCAACTTCACCTTGTTGTCAGCCAGGCTATTTGATTCCCTCAAGTTCATGCCAAAATTACCTAGTTACTTAATATGAGGGTCTAAAGTTTCTAAATTTTAAATTGTCTCTTCATAGACCAATTGAAATGTACTATATCCACGTCCGATGTCAATAAGAAGTCCCAACTCCAAGCTTAGTTTGCAGGGGTATCATCTTTTTAATCAGTTTGAGGCCTTCTGTTTCTAGTTGTTGGGTTAGATGCAAACTTCGGTTTGCAGGGGCAATATGAGTCATAGGTTGATGTAATGCTTGACTCCTAGGCTGTACTTTTGATAGGGTGAAATGGTAGTTCAGTGGGAAGCAAGTAAAGCTTTTTAGGGGAGCAGGAATACGTATGATGGAGAAACAAATTGAAAGGAGGTATAGGTTATGGCAGGTTACCAATCATAATCATGCTTCCCAACCTCTGCAGATAAAATATCATCCATTCTGATCTTTGTTAAGGATTGCAGTCCTGTCCTTTCTTCAGCAGCGGACACTGCAACAGTAACAAGATTGACTTTGTCAATAAAGCTGTAGGATTTTTTTTTTTTTGTAAACTAGTACTCTACAAATTAAACATCTAAACTTTGCTAAGATGTTTATGATAAGAGATAGACCACATCAAACAATGAACAAAACTTTAAATAAAAGCTTTGATGTGATTCAATTCAGTTCATTCTAGGTCAGAGTTGAATTGTAGTAAAGATTATCAAAGCAAAGAATCAGTAAAAATTTGTACTGTGATGCTCACCATTTTAATGGTCACACCCATCATGTGCAATTGCTAGTTGGTTACTTCATGTTCTCGAAAAGAAGTCGAAGCTGTTGTTCCCTTCGATAGTCCTCCGATGCCTAATCTTCAAAGAAGCTATTGCCCACTCCTCTCTCCTATGGTATGTTGAATCCTATGCATCCACTTCCCTTAATTTTGATTGACTATCGCTTAGAATGTGATCGTTCATTCTTCCATTTCTGACACTTAGTACCAAGGGCACAGAAATAATGCAAATTTAAGCTCTTCAGATCTGAGAAAGTAACGGAAAGAAGGGACGAGCATTGAATGGATGAGAAGAAATCTATGAAAGTGCATGTCTGCTACAATTTCTTCAGCCAGTTGCTTTATATAGTGGTATATCTACCTATCAGAAAAGTTTTACCAGAAGCATTGCTGGTTTGTTATCATTAATTACAAATTACATGATCCAGTTACAAAGAAAACTAGATGGATTTTTTTTAGGTCGGCCATGAATCTTCTTCCCATCATCACCAATTTTGCAGAATGTTTATAACTTGTTATGTTGTACTCGATGCTTCAATAAAAATTCCTTGCAGCTTTATTTTTTTTCCCTGCGGCAGTGATTTATCAATCATGAAATAATGATTCTAGGAAAGTTTTTATCTTAGCTTTGTGATCAAGAATGTAAAAGTCTACTGTATTTTATTCTGTAGTTGGCTTACATTGTTGAACACGTCCAATGTTTCAATTAGGGTGAGCTTTGTCTGATGAACACTAATATTAAAAACTTCCAAATGATTTGATTGTATAACTTGTCAAATTATGATTCATGGTTGATCTCACTGTTAATTTATCAGACTCTGCCACAATCTTAAAACCTTGGTAAAAGAGTAGGACAACCAATTATTCTGAGGTTCAAAGCTATTCATTGTGCATTATAAAGCAGTATCTAGTTCATCAGACAGATTCATGTGCCTTGTCTCCCTCTCTCAAATGTCCTCATCTTGTGAAAACAATTTCAACTTTGGATTCCGCTAGACTTCCAGCATGATTAAGCCAATACAAACTGGACTTACGGCTGCTGGTCCTCCACAGAACAGTTAACGTATACCGAAAGATCACTCCTTAGGATGAGCCTCATATAATAGGGTTTGTTGCCAAGTCTCAATTATGTCATAGTAGCCGATCAATGCTTGCAAGTGGTTCTTATTGCGACTGCACATGATCCTGCAATAATAACTCCGTTTTCTGCAAATTAATCTTTTACAGATCTACTAATCAAATTCTTCTGATAATGTGTTAGAAGGCTTGTGATGAGGAGAATGACAGTATTTGTGATTCTTGTTTATCTTAATCTGTGATTCTTGTTTATCTAACTTATAGATTTTTTTTCTTTTTTTTGTTTTCATTCGGCAGGATGATGATTGTTAAGCTTTAGAGCAAAGCTGAAGTAAGATCTATTGAACTAGGATGCAAGGTGAGGATGTTAAGTAAACTCTTGTCTCTTTCTGCATTAAGTGTGGGAACACATTGATAGGATGTGATACCTACCCTTTGGCAAGCATATGAACAAGTCATAAGGGAGGAGATGAAGCCTTCTTAATGAAATGGGGATCAGAGAATTATTTTTCCTATTTAATATTCATCAATTACTTGAGAATTCAAGTTCATATTTATTGTGTTCTTTTTCAGTGCATTATATTTGATAGGGTGGACATTGGATGCCAAGAAGGGGCTACCCTCATGTGCTCATGAATGTGGGTCAGAGGAAACCACTCATCTCTCTGAATGAACTGAATTCGACAAGTTCTAAAGAGCAAGAAGACAAAGTGAAATCGAAGGCATATGTGGGAGTCCTTGTCAAAATCAATTCCTCAGGAAGGATCAGAGCATAGACTTGTCACTCCACATGGAAATAACAGACAGTTTTGAAGTTTAAGATCCAACGCCATGTGCTCATGGGGCGAACAAGGTGAGTGGGCCAACCGAACGGACTAGGCAAGCCAGTCGAGTGGAGTGAACTAAAAAGGTTTAGTTTCATTGAAGGACAGTCAAAATCCACAAACATGCATCAATCTCCAAGAAGCTTATATTTCTTTTTTTACTTAATGTAAAAAATGATGATTTTGAGTCATTTTCTCATTTGTTTGTATGAATAAGTTTCCATCTTCTCTCTCACTCAACAAAATTGGCTTGCAAACTATGGACCAATAACCATGAACGAAGAGACAAACTTGCGGCCGTGAGCTAACGGCCTGGCTGCAAATCATGGCCGCTGGGCCATAAGCTCCAACTTAGCTGTGAATTGTAACAAGAGGCTGCTACTCTGCATTAAATCAGTAGCTGCAAACCTCCTTAGTGTGTTACGGCCGTAAACAAGCCAGGTCAAGTTAAGTTTTAGGCTATTAAAGCTTAAGTCGTGCCTAAAATGAATCAAACTTTTGAAATGATTATTCATACTTGGCTTGATTTATTTTTTTTAGCTTGAGTTTGGTTCAAGCTTGATTCGTTTAGATATTATTTAACTCTTAATTCAAGCTTAGTTTAAGGTTGGTTTGTTTAAATATTATCGAACTCATAATTTAAACTTGTTTGAAACTTTTACTTATTTGATTAGTTATTGAGCTTCATAATTTAAACTTGTTTGTTCATTTTGAAAGTTTTTTTTTATTTATTTAACATATTAATAAGAGTTTTATTAATGAACATGATTTATGAATATTGTTCACGAACCTTAACAAGCCGAACACACGAACGTTGTTCATGAACATGATCAATTAAGTTTGTTTATTTAATCGATTTTGTATATGTTGAACAAACATAAACTATCTCTTACCAAGCCGAATATCAAGCTTTGTTCACGAACGTTTAGTTCATTTACAACCCCAATCACTTCTGGGTGGCTCGATCGTTTCTGGGCACTCACTCAATTCCGCAGCACAGGCGCGCAAGACCGGTGCTCAACATATATAGAGAGAGAGATTTAATATCCTGCCCTATCGAGATAGTCGTGCAAGGTGTCCCGCGGCGCCAGTGGCTCACCGATTGAGGGTGAACACGGAAGAATTTGACTTTCCATCTGATTTGGACAGATAAAAAATCATCTAAAAACTGATCCGTGGATGGATTTTTAATTCCGTCCATTCTCTATTTTACAATAAAAGTTAACAAATGAGAGAGTGAGTAATCCATCCTTTGTTGTGGAGTATACAGCGAAAAGTTTTTCGCGTGGAAAATTTCCTTAATTTTGTAAATATGTCCAACCAATCCCTCAAAGGCAAAGGAAGAGTATAGGCCGTCGGTCGTCTACTAGTCGCTCAGTACACTGCCTTGCACGCCATTTTCATCACACAGCTAAGATCTAAGATCTAGGATCTAGGATCTAGGATCGAGACGCCTAGATCCGCCGGATAAATATACAGCTAGCGTTCGAATTTTACATCCATCTATGCGGTGGCATGCAGAAAACAAACAAGACAAAAACGAGGTTATCGATACTCACACAGTCACACTTAGATCATTAATTATTTATTCCTGCCTCATTTTATTTAAAAGCTAGCTAGTGATCCATTCATTGCATGGTGCACACATGGAGGCTATCTATCACACACGTAGATAATTATCTATTTGTACC
>JBAMIB010131037.1:0-13705 GCA_037177415.1 Kaempferia rotunda
CAATCCTGAGTTAACATAGAGGTGAAATTCTTCAGATAGTAACGCCGAAAATAAGAACTAGACGAACGAGATAGAAAAAAAACGACCTTTTATGTCGACGTCGGCCTTCTTGCATACGATGTTGGCGAAGCGGCGTCCGATACCTTTGATCGAGGTAAGGGCGAACATGATCTTCTGCTTTCCATAGACGTTGGTGTTCAAAACACCAAGAATATGCTGGAAATCCTCGTTCGCTACCAGCGACTGCAGAAAACCTAATATTTATCGATTACTAGGAAGAAGACACATCCGATTCGTGATTTCCTACCATGGCGTCAGTTAAGAGTTCCCTCTCCAACCTTCCTTCTGTCTGCTGTCCGAGCGTCGGCAAAATGAGATGGAAAACTCTAGCAACGTTATATATATATAGACAGATACATCTTAGTGTTGATGGGCCGGGACGCGGGGAGGCCCAGACCAGGCATAATACTTTTATTTTTTAAAATGAAATAAAATAATTATAACAATTTTGAAAAATGAAGAGCCGCTGAATTTTATTATTCTAAAAATTGAAAATTGTGCGTTAAATTAGAGAGAATTGTTTTATTTAGGAGAATAATATTTGTTTTACAAAATACTAGTAGTAGCGCCGCTGTTTTAATTTTTTGTCAAGTTTTGTTAGCACCACTTTTTGACTAATAACTATTTGTCAGTCATTAATTTGATCAGTTGGGTAAAAATTAAAAGTCTCCCTGATTATCATTTTCATAAAATAATTATATTTAAATATTTTAACTTATTAAAATTACTTTAATGTTATTAAAAATATTTTAAATTTATTTAAAAGGTTTTTATTATTGATATTAAAAAAAAAATAGGAGGCGTCTCCAGTCTACCAGGAACAGAAGAAACCGTTGGAATTTTTTGTTTTTGTTTTTGTTTTTGTTTTTAAATCAATGGGCTGTGTCGATTTAATCGGACGGACATCAAACACGATGCTCCAAATTTCTCTGCTCTGCTCGTCTTCCGCGCCGTCGACTGCACAGTTCTCAATCCATGAATCCCAAACAATTCAGTCCTAAAATCTCACCTGTACCCTCCTCGGATGATCTTCAGATCCATCCGCTCACCATGGATGTCCAACACCTGCCGCTTCCTGGCTTCTCAGCCGCCGGCCGCCTATGCCTCTGTGTCTGCCCCTCCTGGCGCCGCTCCATGAAGCGCCGCGTCGAGCTCAATTCCTCCGACAACGGCGGCGGAGAGGTCGAGAACGAGGCGGATGCCCTGCGCGAAGCCGTGTCGAGCCAGCAGGAGACGATCCAGGAACTGTGTGCTGAGCTGGACGAGGAGCGGAACGCGGCTGCCTCGGCCGCCAGCGAGGCCATGTCCATGATCCTCCGCCTCCAGCGGGAGAAGGCGGAGGCCCAGATGGACGCGCGGCAGTTCAAGCTGTTCTCCGAGGAGAAGATGGAGCACGACCAGCAGGAGCTACTCGATCTCGAGGAACTCGTACTGAAGCGCGAAGAAGCCATCCGAGGCCTCGCTTTGCAGCTCCAGGCTTCCCGAGACCTCCTCATCAGCCACGGCATTGATCCTGACGACACAGCACTCTCCGGTGTACACACAGTTGAATACCCTCCTTTGAAGTGCAACCTGCAGCCAAATGACGTTGACGATGCAGCTAATCTCGAAAAATTCGCTTTTGGGGAGACGCCTCATGCCGACGAGGACCTTGACAGTTTGGAGACGCGTATTTATGAGCTAGAGACCTCGCCCAGTGTACTCGACGCAGTGCATGAGACTGCGACAGATGTTTCCTCTGAGAATTGCTTCGACGCACAAAGGGAGAAGAAGTGCAAGAGACGAAGGGGGACGGATGGAGGGATGGAAGGTGGGACTCCAGTTATCTGGAACCTGTACATGAGACTGCAGGCACTTGAGGCTGACAGGGAATCAATGAGGCAAACCATTATTTCAATGAGGACAGAGAAGTCACAACTGGTGTTGCTCAGAGAGTTGGCACAGCTGCTGCACAAGGATCTCTCTTTGCCTGAGAGGAGGATTAATGCTAGGAAAAACTCTTCGTCTGCGAGTTTCTCAGTAGTTGCTGAGCTTGAGGTAGTACCCCTTTTATTGATCAATCAGCTCAACATGACAATTGATTTGTAACTCGATCGATCTTCTTTTTCAGCGGCTAATGTCGACGTTTCTTCTTTGGAGAAAGAAACCATCAAGAACTAGGTACGCGCTTGGTCCGTCAAATGCCAATGCGGGCCTGTTGTTGGTTCTGGAGAATTCACCCCGAATTAGTAACCGGAGATTTTGTTGCACGCGAACAGAAGTGTGAATTACAATACATTCTCTGTTCCACTTGTTTTGTTCAAAGTGGGTCATCTCGTACGTGTATCTGCTGCGTTTGTAAGTGCATTTTGGAATCATCATTCAAGCTCTTGTAATATGTATGGTGTTCTATCGATAGAGTGAGTAACTGTTATATTTTTAAAAAATATTGAATTGACTGTTCATTTAGAAAAAAAAAATTTACATAAATATATCGTAATTGACTACAAATACGGAAATGTCAACTTGATAATCCTTCCACCACCTTAGCCCGGGGCAACTCTTACAGACTTCGAGTCTTCGACCATCAACGTCCTAAATGCTTAATCAAGTTTTAATAATTAATAGATCATTTTTTATCTTTTGGGGAAAAAAATTATAATCGTTTTCATGAAAAGGTCTCTTTTTTTTTTTAATAAAATAGTCAAAATAGAGCTCTCTGCTATATTTTTATAATTAAAATACCGTTATTTCAATATTACAGTGACTGCATACTAAAATATATTTTTTTAAAAAATTAATATAATAAAAAATATTATACACAGAACACTTTTATATTAAAAAAATTCTTAATCAATTTAGTTTAAAATTTTAAAACTTGATTGGAATCGGTCGAAATCCATTTAGAATAATTCAATATTAATAATTTTGATCAAATTAATACTTTTTTTAATATAAAAAATTCAAAGTATAATATTTTTGATAAAATTGAAACAATTTATTTTAATATATTATAACAATTATTTTGTAGTTGTTATAATAATAATTGATATTTTTAAAATAAAAATATAGTGAGATATTATTTTATTTTATTAAAACTGCATTTTTTATAATTCTAATAATTAAGATCTCTTTTTGATTTTTGATTTTTGCCTTTTTTTTTTCAATCCTCTATTTTACAAAAGTAAAAAAAAAACAAAATAGAATTTTTAAATAATTTATTCCCATTCCTTTAATTTTATAATTAAAGAATTCATCCGTCACGCTCGCATATAGTCCTATTATTTTATGCGTTAAAGCGGTAGACTTCATCTCCGCCTGTTTTAATTTCGACTCTCCAGTTCTTTGGCTCTTAACTACTCCCGCTCTCACTGCTCCCTTGTTTCCACTGCGATTGAATTGAAACCCCAATTGTTCGTTTCCTTCGTATATTCGCCGTCGCCCTTCCGCTGTGCTATTCCCCAATGGAGATGCGTCCCTACGGTGGCGGGATCGGAGGGAAGCTGCGCCGGAAGCCGCTCCGGAAGGTGGCGAAAACGCCATACGACCGACCGCCGACCTCCGTCTCCGGCGTCAGGGAGCCCGAGGATGGAAACTGGTTGGGGAGGCTCGTCAATAGCGTGTCCAGACTCTTCTCCTCGATGTTGCCCAAACGGCTTTCTGCGACGCCGGTCCAGGGAGTTCCAGTTATAGGTTGGAGACCTGAATCTGTCTTCTTGGAATTTTCCCATTCCAGTTCTTGAGTATGGGATTGCTATTTTTGGGATTTTGTGCTAGGGTTTGGGTTCCCTTCTTTATGTATTTTGAATTTATTAAAAAAAATCGCATTATTTTCTGATCGATTGGTGTGATGGTGGGTAGGGGTTTAACTAGCATCTAGTCATTGGCGAATTACACACTTAAATATGAGTCTTTTTCTCTCTCTCTCTCTTTTTTTTTTTCTTTTTTCTTTTGTGTGTCTAAATTCGTATATCGAGCGTCAATCTTTGGAGATTAGCTTGCTTTTCTGCAGCCGGATGCCTTGTTTACTAATTTTTTGATCCCATGAGTTCAGTTGATTGCTTTGCCTTAGTATCTTCCTCGATGACTATCAATCTTGAAATTCCCTCTAGCATAATTACTGAGAATTTGCTTATGAAGTTAATTTGTTATTTAGTTCATATAGTAATGCAAATCCATTTATTTAAAGATGCACGGTTTGTTTAGGCAACTATTGATTATCTATGTGGATATTACCATATATTTGTCTTCAAAACTAACTAATTTTTTGTCGACATGGTATAAATTTTATTGTTTGCTTTGGACTAGGTGCAACCTTTTGAAAAGTTTCAGGAAGCCATTATTGTTATAATTTACCTACATATTTTTTTTGTTTCTCAAAGCAATGTTTTTCTTCAAAAAAAAAAAATATGGTTCTTTACCATGTTTAGGTGTTGAGAAGCTTTTAGATGTTTATGTACATCCACATAGCTTGGGATGCAAACTATTATACTTTGTCTGCATCAACTATGACCCCTGTATTAAATTTAGCATGTACATTGTCTTGGTCCAATGTCAAATGCCTATCAATTTATTGACTACATAAATAGATTACCCATTTCTGTCAGCAAGGGAGTTAACCTTTTCATGCAATATGTGGTCATAGCCTTGACAACTTATTTCGTTGGTGGATAAATAGGAAGTAAGAGGAGATAAATAGTATAAAAGGGCAGTGAAGCTCCCGTTAATGTGGGTCCCAAAGAAGGGTCGGACTACATTAGGTCTATTGCACACAATCTTATCTTGCATCGCAAGAGACTGTTTTCGTGATTTGAACCCGTGACCACAAGGTCACACAGAGCAACTTTACCATTGCACTTTGTAGTCATACGAAGCAACTTTACCGTTGTGGTAAAGCTCCCCTCAAGCTAAGATAAATATGATAAGGAAAAAAATAGATATTTCATTTGTATTTCATTTTTTTTTTTGTTCCTTATACTCTGTTTGCCCTCTTCTCTTCTGTTCTTCTTAACAAGCTTTGAATGTCTTAAGGATCCCCAACTAGAAGTTGACAAGTGTTATTTTGTGAGATTCCACTGCATGGCTCAGATGTGTGTGCAAAGTGCAAACCTCAATACCTTATACAATTTCTCCCCATCACCACAATGACTTATATGCTTACTTGAGATACTAGGCACAAGCAATCTGTGAGTAGGTTCTCAAAAACAGATTTGGAGTAAATCTATGGACCATTACTCATGAGGGCCATTTTTGAAATTTTGCATTGGTAATTCCAAGGTGCTAGGATGGTTAATTGCTCGATTTTGGAAACTCACCGAGTCTCTCTATTAGTACAATATGAGAAAATTGTTTTCAACAAAGTCTTGCAAGTGAGCTACTTAGTACAATGTTGCATGTTATTATTTCAAATCTAGTATTCTTGGTGGCAATTGGGTACCTTTGATGTTACAACCCATGATTGGGCTATTTCCTTACCATGACCTCTGTCACTCAAACTCGTTGTTACTCCCTCCCTACTCATCTCAACACTAAACGATACTAGTGTGTGTGTAAAAACAAGTTTGATGAGTTGAAATCGTTGAAGAAGAAACAAAAAGTGGGAGAAAGAAGAAGACACAAACGAGGAAACTTAACTCCTTGCACGTAGTTAGCTTCGCACTTGGGAGAAGCTTTGTAAGGCAGGCTCGTGTGTTAGGCAAATTTGTGCAAGAAAGATAGTCTAGCCACAACTTCGCTTGTGGTGGGTGGTGTTGTTGCACAGGCCAGGAAGGGTAAGAAGGGTGAGGAATGAGAATCATGAGATGTGATGAAGAAGGTTAGCGTAAAATTAAGGTTATACAATATGCAATATAAGATATATTTTAACTTATAATTGATATGATATAATATTTTGAATCATAATATAACATAATATTTCTTATGACTGACAACTTATAATAAAAATTAAAAAGTCTTATGTTATATAATGTAACACTAATATAGCACAACCTATATTATGTCTTTTAACTTAAATATAGCTTATATGACTTAAATTTGTGTATATAAGTTATATATTTTATAACTTAAATTATAGTTTTATTAAAAAATTAAATATCAATTTATTTATTGTTAATATATTGAGTTATAATACATACATATATGTATATATCTCATCTTTTAACTCATTCATTAAGAAATTATTAAATAAATTTAGTTAATATATTTGTTTTAGCTATATTATTGTCTTATCCTTGTACCCCCTATCATAAATTTGGACTCTTGATTGATGAATCCTTGTGTCTCAAGTCTCAACTTCGAGAAAATCATATGTTTTATGTTTAGATCCATACCTGTGTGTATGTTTGTATCTGAGTTCAAGCAATATAGACCATGATAGTGTTACTGTGCTCTGGGGTTACAAATACTATATGTGGCTGAAGATCACATGCAATCGCTATTATTTTGCATGTTAAGGCTTACGTCAACGTTGCAATTGTGAGACCCAGTCTTAATTTTTTGCCCATTAGTTCCCTCCAATTGCACATGGAAACTGCTTCAGCACTATATATTTTACAAAATTATATTGGACTCTACTTATTAGAAAATCTACAAGGGTTTCATAGCGAGACAACCTTATAAAAGAAAATGTTTGTATACACTATGTTTACCAGAGACTTGCTACTACCTTTAGACTGGCTTTTTGAAACATTGTCTAAATATAATATTTGTTTTGCACGTAGTGTTCTAATGAATTTAATTAGGATTTTTTAATTAGAAAAATTTGATATTTTATGAATAATAAGTTGTGGTATCAATCTATAAAATGTTAGTATCCTATGTTAAAAGCTAGGAATTTCATAGCATGGAATTTCAGTACAGTTCACCTTTGTATCTATGATCTTCTTGTAAATGTCATTATTTGGTAGTATTGGTACTTGATGGCAATTGACAGTGGAGATGACATAGGTGCATTGCTGGAAGGGGAGAGAAGTGAGTTTAGCGACAATGGCAGTTTCATCCAGGATTTTGTTGGCCTCAAAGGTGAGCATGGAGCCATCCTGGTGTTGCTCTCTGAGTGTTTGTCAGTTGTTGAATGCCCTGTAGTAGTGCTCCACGAACGCATGGTGATAGTGTTAAGATCCATTGCTGTTGTCGCCACTGTCAATGTGGACACAAGTATTGTTCCCTCTTCCTTGTCTGGTAAATAAGTGAGTGAGAAGGCCTGGAATGCTAGACTTTCTGTCATATCTGGTTTAATTCTTTGGTTGCAATTTCTGTTGCTACTCTTTCCGTTGATACAATACATGGCTGAGGCAAGCTTAGGATGAGAAAAACTCCAACTTGTTCTTCAAATATATTAATTGCCACCTTCAACTCACACTCCCATTTGGTTGTCGTGTACTCTTTATTGTGATTTTCTCTCTCCTTATCGTCACACACTGATTCCTCAACCCCATACTCTGCACATCTACTATCATCTACACTTTTTACCATTTTATTCCACCACCACTATGAGTTCTTATTCTCATTCATTCTCAGATTCTTGACCCTCACCCTCTTGGGTTTCCTTCTTTCAGCCTTCATGTTTCATTTTTTTCCCTTCTGTTTTGCTTTATTTTTGGAAGACAAAATATAATATTTCTTGTGTTTTTTTATTAGTTTTCATAGTTGGATTCCTTTCTATGATTTCATCATCTACGATTTATCCTTGTTACTCAGCCTTCCAATCTTAATAGTTGGATTCCTTTTACTAGCATTCATAGCTAGATTTTTCCATGCTGCTCGATTCCGGCAAAATTTGACTTATTAAGATATCAGAAATTATAGAAACAATAATTACAACACAGTTAGAAGAGGTGGAGAGGTTGAGGTCTCTTATTAGTAACTTGACGAACCTTTAAGTACTTTTTCATTGGAGTACACAAGGATTTGGGGAAGATGATTGGACATGATGAACTTTACTATCTTGAATAGTTGATTATTCATCAACTCAGAAAGGGTAGAATTGTTTTCATCTTCCATAAAAAAAATTCCTACGCGTACATTACTTTCAATGAACAAATGCTTTATTGCAACACAGTACCACACCTTATCTCTGAAGGGAGAATTCTATATTGGAAGATAAGGATGAACACTATAACATATGTAGATCTAGCTATTACATATGTTGTTATCAACTTTTGCTACTGTCTCTATTTGTCCATACGATTTTTGCACATGTAGATCCAGGCTCCAGCTACTACATAATATGTGTAAGCACTTAGTTATTTTTGTTTTCAGCCGAGCACCGTAACATATGTGGACCTAACATAAAGTGATAAGTTTGTGAATTATATTATATGGACTATCAAATCCTTTTGTACCCCTCTCACCATTGGCTTTAACCATCATTGCTGTTATTGGGGCTTCTTTACTTGGAAAAAGTAGGGAAGAGAGAAAGATTAAGGAAATTTTGAGTGGAGATAAATTTTTAAAAATTTGTTTACTTGGAGAGAAAGTTGAGGAAGAAATGAAAGGTAGGGAAAACAAAACATCCTAGCTTTCTTCCCAAATCTTTCTCATGAAATTGTAGATAAACTCCACTTCTCCTCTTGTAAATTTACTATCTTCCCATCACTTCCCTCTTTTACATGGTTGACCATGTTTGGCTATCATCACTCGATGATCTTCTGCCACATATAGTCAGTCTGCCATTGCTGCATGTGTCCATTCAGTGGGTGTTTTGACCCATGGTGACTGAAGGGAGCAGCAATAAGAAAATGACAAAGGTAAAATCAACGTTTTGTCAATTTCAAAATTTCTTCCTCGCTGTTTTTTTTTTTGAGTAAACAACGTTCCTCCTTTTCTAAATTATCTATCTTATTTTATCTTTCTTGTAACATATCCTACTAATCTCTGTGATTCTCTAGGAGCCTCTTGTTTCTCTGTGCTTTTTGATAAGTTGGAATCCTTGACATCTACACTCTAGTTAATATTATTTAAGCTGCTGTATTTTTTTGCTACCTTTTTCTTGCAGTACACTATACGTAATGCCTTTACAATATGAAGAGGTTCAATTCAATAATTAACTATCCCATTGTCATCCAACTGATATTATTGAAGTTGTGGGTTATAATTACATTTGATTCTAATTCAAGTTTCTTAATTGGTACATAATTAATCAAGTTGAGTGAGTTCTAGTTGTAAACAAGCCAGCCTTTAGCCTTTCATGGGCTTGGTGAAACTTCCATTTAATTGTAATTGAAGCTTTGCAGTTCTAACATAATCAGTCATGTTGAGCGTGCTTTACTTGTAAATAAGCCAGCCTCGAGTTTACATGAGCTTGGTGAAACTTAGATAAGTCACATTTGTAAATTTGAATCACATTCTAGCTTGATAATAGTTGAAGCTGAACCTGAGCAAAGGAAAGCTTGAATTGCTCCGTTTATATATTATTCAGCCCAAGGCCTATTTTCTATAAATTTGGCTAGAGCTGTCATAATTTCTTTTCAAACATTAGAAGGGTGTGCTGATTTTCTTTTAACACAATTTTAAGAGATTTGCTTCCATAAAACACGAGTGGTATCCTTTGGCTGCTTTTTTATTAGGGAGTTTATGCCTTGGATGATGCATTTAGAAAAACAGGTTTTTCCTTGCTACTGTGGCAGTTTGTGAATGTCTCACTTGCACTAAAGCTTTACCAGTTTCTTGATAGGATTGGTTGCTCCATTGACCTTTTTCAGTAGTTCAAATTGAAAATGAGTCTTTCCTTACGTGTGATTGTTTCCACAAAATTTTTATTTCAATTGATAGTCACATATATCACCTTTGGATTGCATATGCAGGTGGGACCTCTTTGTCTCAATCTGCACAAGTTACTGGAGCAATTTCTCATGTATGTAGCAAAAAGTCTAGTTTTCAACTGAATGCTTTCCCAAGTTCACAAGCTTCTTATGTTACAGCCATTAGACAAGAAATATTTAAGAAATTAAAAATGCAAACTTATTAAATAACAATGATGATAATTGTCTACTTCTTTATAATAAATTCATTGACTAAGTGATTTTTTGTTGTTGCTGTTGCTATGACTAAGAATTGTTTTATGTTAAATTCACTGAATTTCTGAGGATTTTTCTTCGTTGAAAGTAGCTTATGATAATGGAATGAAACTAATTTTGTGGTATTAAGTTGATGATAAACAACACTAAACAAAGTGTTGCTGATTGAGGCCCATGTATGCAATAGCATCATTTTGAGCTTTTCTCATGCTAAGGCCTCCATCCTTGGATTACACTTGAATTGTCCTCTTTTTCAGCCTGTTACAAGCAAAGGACCAATGAGTTTTGACACTTTCGATTCGACAATTAGTACACAAACAAAATGCCTAGTGTAATCTTTAGTTTTTTGGAACTTCATTAGAGAAAAAAACAAGTCTTAAAGTGCTCAACATATGGTAATCATGATTATTTGAGGACTTAGGAGGAGGCAACACTGGGAAGATTTGAGTTTCGGGAGAGAACACAAGGATTGTTAGTTGGTTTGCACGTGAGCAAGGTTGATTACAAATTCAGATGTGTAAGAGATAATGCATTGATTTTGATTATACCAGTTTAACTCATCCGCTTTGTTGAGGATTTACTGTACATGGATAATATATAGTCATCCCATACAACATACATGGGTGAAAAGATACTTTTGTAGGTCAACCATTGATACCTTTTTCTCCATTACATGAATCGTAGTGCTAAGCTAGGTTCTCCTATCGAAGCTCCTATTGGAGGCATCACATCACCAACCCGCACTTTAGCGTCATCATCCCTTTTTGGAGTCTGTGGATGAAAAGCCTCAACATCTCCATCCACTTTTGGTGCTTCATCGTCCTTCAGTGCCGATTGCATCATTGTGGCAACCACACGTAGGTGATGCTAGGAATTAATTTGAATTTTAATTTTTGAGTCGCGATTGATTTTGGTAATTGTCCAAATTTAGGTGTCAAAGTTTTATATCTTTGGCAATTTACCATACGACGCACTTAACTTTTAAAAATACTCAATATGCACACATAACTTCCATATTTACCTAAGAGACTTATTTTTCAGAATATCCTCCCTCTTATTGCATCTGTTATTCTAACTTGAACTGGACCAAACTGAAAAAAATCTCACCCTGGAAAAAAAAACATCAGCAGCTCGCGACTATCTAGACCCCAAGCATTCTCAGTTGCGAGTGTGCGGCCAAGCGGTCGTGAAATCACGGCAAGCCTGTCATGATTTCGCGATCAGACAACAAGCATTTGTGGTGGCAACAATTTTGCAACTTGTGGCGATTCAATTTATTGAATCTGGTAAAGTTACAAAGGAGATTTGCCCCATCAATCCATTGATCACAGCCAAATTTTGTGGCAATTCAACATCCACCATCTTGGTATAAGCATATGCTCTTTCAAAATTTACTTTTGCTTATTTAGATGGTAAATTTAAATTTCTTACACTAAATAAGTTTTTCTCACAACTTCATACGTATCATCCATTCATAAAAAAACTCAAAAGCTCTATGATAATTTCTAACTTATTTATTTGTAATTCACCCAAATATTACCATCATCATATTTTTGCATTGTGATTATGCATTATGTTTATTGCATTACTTTATAATCCTTGGTAGTTGATATGATATTGTCCTAGTTTAGGCATCGAAGGTTTACTATTGTTTATTTGTTTAGAGTATCTTGTGATGTAGTAGTAGTTTAATCGGGGATATTTTATTTTTCAATTAATGGTATTTCTTTCGTAGTTTGGTTTATATTGACTCTATAAAATGATATTCAAAAGATAAGTTCTTACTTACCCTAATGTATCAAACTAATGAAAACTTAAATCAAATTTAACAATTTGAAACTCTGGAACAAAACTAATTCTAAAATAGCAATTTGAAACTCTGGAACAAAACTAATTCTAAAATAAGTCTTTAAAATTTAGATACATCATTCTCCCCACCAAAGAGAATTGGAGTATTTAACTCCATTCTAGGTAAGTTGTTAATATCTTTCTTCGGATGTTGTTTCTAAGTGTAACAAATAATTTCTTCATCAACTTTGTTGAACATATATATATATTTTTCATTATCTTCCCTTGGCTGATCGTTTTAGTGAGTATTGATTTTCTTTTTTTCTTATTTTGATTCCTGAGAAAGTGAGTCTTGATTTTTTCCCCTTATTTTGATTTTTTTCTCCATTTTGGATGTCGTTCCAATAAATAAGAAAATGTCTCAACTTATCATGGAATATGAAAATGATATTGCTGAAGATGAATCTGCTAACACCAATTGGAAGATGCACAACTTTGACAAAGTTAACATATAATGATCGAGGCTTAAATGTTTCTAATTTAATATGTGAACTTTTTAATAATCATTATAATTTCGTTCAGCCTTTGCCTTTGATACCATTTGATATAACACTATAATTAATAAAACTTGCAGAGAGCTTTCATATCAAAATAATACCACATATGGGGATAACTATTTCATACAAAGAAAATTTTCACACAAAGAAATCTCACAATTAAGAAGAGGTTTATTAAAATCGAAAAGTTAACTTAGAAGAGGGTATAGGTCTTTTTTATAAAACAATTCAAGATCCTAGTCTTCTCAACTAATTTTCAAGGTGCTAAAGCCTTACCATATGCAGCTTAAAACTAACTCAAAACTTATGCTCTAAATTTTAAACTGCATTAAGTCCATATGTCATTTATTTAAAATATTAAATTTTTAGCATATAGTCTAACTAGTTCATAATTCAGTGCAAAAAGATATACATCGACTCATGGATTAAGTCCATATGCCATTTATTTAAAATATTAAATTATTAGCATATAGTCTAACTAGTTCATAATTCAGTGCAAAAAGATATACATGGACTCATGGATTGAAATTTCGGTGCCAAGCTGGTTGAAACGGGTGAAACATTTCGTTCCGCTCGCCGATCGGCACCGGTACCGGTACCAACCTGACACCAGTGGACCGGAGTTGCGACGCCCACAGCATCACCGGAGGTGTGTCGCGACGCCCGCGGCCGCGCAGGAAGAGCATCCCGGCCACGGGCGTGGCGACGCGAGGCTTTCGGCACCGCCGGACGCTTCCGGTGCCGCTGGAGGCCTTCGGCGTCGGCGTTTGTAGCGTGTGGGCGTCGACGGCATGCGGGCGTCAGCAGCGTGTGGGCGTGCGTTGTCGCGGTCGCTGTGGGTTTGTAAAAAAATAATATTTTAATTTAAATAATTAAAACAATTTCCACTTATGTGTGGTATTTTAAAGAGGGTGTTATAAACCCTAATTAAATTATCTCAATAAAATATAAAAATATATTTAAAATTTTAAAAAAATAATAAATTTTATTAAATAATATTCTGAAATTGTTTTTAATGTTTTAAATTTTATTTAAAAATTCTAATTTTTTTAAAATTTTATAAAAATTCTAAAGAAAATTTATAAAAATTCTAAAAAAAATTATAAAAATTCTAATAAATCAAATTTATATTCTGATATTTTTTAATTATTTTATATGTTTTAATGTTTTAATTTTTTAATATTTAATTGATATTCTAATATTTATTTTCTATTTTAATTATATATTATTTAAAATAATAATTAATTAATTTATATAATTATTATATATAAATAGCATCTTTTTATTAATTTATATAATTTTGAT
>JBAMIB010131144.1:0-13701 GCA_037177415.1 Kaempferia rotunda
ACGCTTCCGCATTAGTTACAAGTTAAGTCAAGTAAAAGTAACGCCGTCCTTTAGGCAGCTAAGGGCGGGCGTTACAAGTAATGCATACTTATAGGTCGCATCTAGAGCTGCAAGCTCCTTCATTGTCTTGTTATTCTCTGCCATTGATGTGTCCAAGTCTGAAGAGCTACTTTCAGGAATTTCTAGTGATCTCTCCTAAATCCTCAAAGCTCTGAAGGTCCTCTCAATTTCTGGATCAAATTCAAACAATTTATCACACAAAGACCTAGTCATGCACCACAAAGTCAACAATTAGTATGCAAGTAGATAGCCAATAAAATCAAGAAAATAAAAATAAAGAAAAGAAAAACTATTTACAATCTAAGAACAAACAAACACTACAGTTCCTCGGCAACGGTGCCAAAATTTGGTATGATCACAATGAGTGTTACGAATGAACTCCAGATTAATAAAGTGTTTGAACCCTGTGAAATTCACAAAAATGATTTAGTATAGGGCCCAAGTCAAATCTCTTGAGGAATTAATAAGTAGGATGTGTGTTTTAGATTAAGGACTATTTTGGGGGGTTTTCTCTATAAAATTTGGGGGGTTTTGTTGAATCATAAATAAAGAATTAAAATGCAATTAAGGGAAGAGAATGAAAGTTAGCTAAATATGATCTAGAGCTGGAAATTGAATCTAATTGCAATAAGAAACAACTAAACGAAGCAACACTAATCAAAGTGTAACTGAGAAACAACTAAATTATAAATCAAACTAATCAAATGCAGTAAGTTCTATTCTAAATTAAGTAAGAAATGCAGAATTGAATCAAGCCATCTCAACACCCAAATCACTCGTTAATTCTTCTTCTCCTTGCCGTCGCGCAATGAATTGATTGAGAGCACTTCTGATCAGTGTCGGAGAAACAATCTTCAGCCCGAATTCAGCACCAAATTAGCTTAGCACGACAAAGAACACTCTCCAACGAGCTGCACAGAAATTGGAACTGTTAACAACCGGAGAGAATTGATTCCTGAACTCGTAATCTCTAAATCTGATGATGGCTGATGGTTGATGTATGTCGACAGAATGAACTCAGCAACACCAAAGGAATTCCTCCAATGCTTTCCTATGAAAGGTGGAACCACTGTCCGGAGAAACGCCTCCAATTGGTGGAGAAAACAGAGAATCACAAGATGCAGAATTTCGCCGAAGAACTCTCGATGATTGTCAAATCTGTTAGGAAGTTAAATGTCGTTCGCTGAAGGTCATTACATCGATGAAGAAGCTTGAGTTGCAGATCTGGAAGAGGAGACAGGGCGTGTATCATGCGAAATCGAAGAAGAATCGTGGATGACAGTGCGCATCTACTGTTCATCCGCGAAATTCAGTTTTTATAGCTGGTTAACTTAAATCGGGTTTAATTTGAATTTGGGCCAATTCAGTGACAATTTTAGACATTTAATGAAGTGGTTAGACTTGAGTTGCGGTCCTTGAGATTGATTGGAATCGAATTGAACTCAATTAGGGTTAAACCCTTTTTCAATTGGTTGAATGAATTAATTCTCCTCTCTCTTGAATTGGTTTGCTCCACTTGAGCCATGTTATAAGTCTAATGTCTTACAAAACCAAATTCAAATGATAAAGAATATATCATGAAATACAAGAAGAAAGATCATTAAGCTCCAAATAATTCTCAAGTCCTAAACAATTTAAAGTGAGTCAATTATCCAAGTCAATTAGCTCACAATTATTCAATATCAACCAAAAGGATATGCCGAATAAATGAATTATCAATCATTTTATAAACCAAGGGAATATTCTTGAAATTGAATGTGATTATTATTGTGTTAATAGAAATTTTATATGTTTTCGTATAACTATTATTGAGTAGTGAGTACTATTATGCAAGAATGATAGTTAAATTACTAGTTAATTTAAATTTATACATGTAATAATGTAATTTGATGTGTTGATGGTAAATGATTAAATATAAATGCAAAATCAGTAATCTATTTATATGTAAATAAATTTTTTTTAGATATTTTTATAATTATTAATCATGTATTATGAAAATTTAAGGGTTTTTGGTGGATCGTACAATTATATGATCCGATCTCGACCGAACCGATCCTGACCCCAAATTGATCTTGCAATATAGGATAGCGATTCTACAAACTATGGGTACCGCTGTGTATGGTTATTATATATATATATATATATATTATCCTGCTCACCCTTATGTGCACGATCATGGGCAACTACAGACGTGACCTCCTGACGCAACATTAACTTCAATTTTTTAAACCCTCTCTCCTCTAATTGCCTGCATGCAGTCTCTCTCCTGCATACAGTACGAAGCTGTTCTTCAAAGAACAACTCCATGTGGGAGTTTTTTTTAGGAAAACAACTAAACTGTTTAATTGTTTTTTTAAAAACAGCTCCACAAGAGAGTTTTTTTTTTAAAACAGTTAAACATTTTAGCTGTTCTTTTTAAAAATAGTTAAACAAGTTAGCTGTTTTTTTAACAATAGCTAAACCGTTTAACTGTTTAAAAATAAAACAATTATGTAGTTTATTTGTTTTTTAAAAATAGCTATGAAATTTAGCTGTTTTTTAAAAAATAGCTAACTTGTTTAGTTGTTTTTAAAAAGAACATATAACTGTTCTTTTTAGAAACAACTAAACTACATAGCTATTTTTTAAAAATAGGTAAACAGTTTAGCTGTTTTTTTTTAAAATTGCTAAAAAAATAGCTATGTAGTTTAGCTCTTTTTAAAAAAACAGCTAAACTATATAACTGTTTTTTTAAAGACAGCTAAACAACATAATTATTTTTTAAAAAATAGCAAAACCGTTTAGCTTTTTTTAAAAAGAACAGCTAAATTGTTTAACTGTTTTTTCAAAAAAAAAAAAAAAATCTCTCGTGGAGCTAATCTTTGAAGAAAAGTTAAACAATTTAGTTGTTTTTCCAAAAAACACTCCTTCGTTGAGCTGTTCTTTGAAGAACAGCTTCGCACTGCATGTAAAAAAGAGATTGCATACAGGCAATTAGAGAAGAGAGAGTTTAAAAAATTCAAGTTAATGTTGCATGAAGAGGCCACATCTGCTGTCGCCCACTATCGTGCACATAAGAGTGAACAGACTAAAATTTTTGTAATTGTTTTTCCAAAAAAATTCTCTCGTGGAGCTGATCTATGAAGAAAAGTTAAACATTGTAGCTGTTTTTCCAAAAAAAAAAAAACTCCTTCATTGAGCTGTTCTTTTAAGAATAACTTCGTACTACATGTAGGAAAGAGATTGCATGCATGCAATTAGAGAAGAGAGGGTTTAAAAAATTTAAGTTAATGCTGTATCAAAAGGCCACGTCTGCTGTCGCCCACTATCATGCACATAAGGGTGAACAGACTAAAACTTCTGTACACACACATATATATATGAGTGTTAGCCTACACACCCACTATGCTCACCTAAGGTGGGCGACTCTCACAGATGCGACAACCAGACCACTTATGAGCGCCCTGCTTTATGAGGGTTGCCCACCGTGGGTGAGCATGGTAGATGTACAAAATAACAATAGGGTATATATTAAAATTCAAAACCGATTAATACCTCTTCGAGTTTCACATATTTTTTTAATTTCATAGTTTTATCGAAATAATTTAAATTAGAAAAATAATATAATTGTAGATGGTAATAAGATATTTGAGTAGTATATAAATATCTGATTCTTTGATATATGGAGATGAAGATGAAAATTAAATACACAATAGAGATGAAAATGAAAATGTATATAATAAATTGGGATACGGAGGAAGGGTATAAATCCTAGTCCTCGTGGTTATGGTGCAATAATAAAGTCCTCACGGGATGGACTGTTGGCTAGTGCAAGAGGTGTTACCACCAATGAAGCCGGAGGTCAAATCCTAGCGAAACCAAGTGTCTGCCCTCCCTTATGCACTAGTCATTGTTCGGGCTAGTAGCCTCCGTGATTTACCTCCTTCGTGTTGGTTCTGGGACGGGTTGCCGGAGACGCTGGGGGCGAGCGAATCGCCTTTGCCACCATGCATATTCCTTCGGACAAGGATGAGTATTAAAGAGCTAGGAAGGTTGAAAATGTCGCTCCCACAAACTTTTTACCATGCTTATGTGACAAATACATGTTATTCCATAAGGTTAAAACCAAGATGTAACCAAATAAAATATTTTTGACTAAAATTAATGAATTAGGTTTGGATCACAATATTGTAGCAAAAAGTGGAATTAGCCATCCAGCAACCCCACACGACCGACCATATGACCATCTGTAAAGAGATAAATAAAGAAACTATAATTGACCACTATGAAAAGAACATTTTTCTCAGCTTCACAGAGATTCAACTCTTTACCCATTATAGCAATATCTACCACATATTAATATACTAACTCAACTATGCACTACGATAGTTTGGATCACAATATGAAAAATATGTACGTAGTCATATGACTAGAAATCTAGTTCATTAAGAAATAATGGAGTTACTTTAGAGTTCAATTAGTTGCAATGTTGTGCAACTAATTTTGGTTTTGAGTAAAAGTGAGGGACAACGTGGCTTAGCTTACCTTCACTTAGTGTGAAAGAATAAGGACCATGCTCAAAACTACCTCCTCCTCTACTTGTAGTATTACTTCTTAGTGGCATTTATGAAATGATTGATAAGGAGATCTTTTGCATCATATATTTCAATTAATAAAAGATAAAATTAGTTATTATATTTATTTAAGTTTAGTGTCAAATAAATAAATATAATAATATTCTATGGTAGTAAATCATAATTTACAATATATCAATTGATTGAATTGATAATGAGAAATTGTAGAGAAAACTACTCTTAATTATTTATAGTCAAACATTAATATATAAGGATAATAATAATGTGTTGAGAATAATATGTAGATAACGGATTATTTAATTTTCAATATCAATGTATAGATATACTAATTTAATCAAATGATCCTCATAATGGAAGATTAGAAAAAAAAACTATAAAAATTAGACCAGATATACTCTGACAAAAGGTCCTTCATCTCCAACAATTTATTATCATTATTATTAGAGTTAATTAATAATTATAGAACAACTCTTATATTTTATTTCAAAATATCTTTTGACCACCGTAAAAATAAGATAGTTTTGACTTGCTAAACGTGTTTATTATATTATAACAAAAATGTGGATAACGTGGAATGTAGTAATACGGTTATAAAAGAAAACGCGTAAATAAGATTACGAAGGTGGATCCTTGTTCTATTTTTTGTGTTATCTTTTTTATTTTAGATTAGGAGGATCATTAAATTAGATTAGATTAAGAGATGTATGTATTGATCATTCTGATCTAATCCAATAGTTTGTCTGGTCTCGGACCAGGAGATCAGCCATGAAAAAATACCATATATAATAAGTTACTTGCATGTGAAAATATGAAGAAGAACTAAATTTAAATAAAAATAACACGAGTAATTTTTGATTTATTTGATTGGCGAATTCAATTTGTAACCGTTTGGATATCTGGATTAATAAAAAAACAAATAATATAATCGAGAAAAAGTAAATTATTTAATCCTATATCGCAGAATTAACAGGATGTAAAACCCATTAATCTTGCTCACAGAAACTTACTTCGGCCTAGCCCATTTAAACGGCCCATTTAAACAAAGCCTCACCCATTTTCCTTCCCTGCTTCGCTTTCGCGGTGGCGGTCTGGCGGATCGCGTGCTGCCTCGTACTAGGGTTCTTCCATCGGACGAGCTCGAAGCAGATCTCTGGAAATGGCGGATGAAGAGAACCTGATGGTATGCTGTATGATTTCAGCTCCTTCTCAAGTAGTTGCTTTTTTTTTCTTCTCGACCTTGATCTCATCAGTTTTCGAAGTTTAATTCACGCTGTTAAAGAGCGATTTTGGATTTGTGATTCTAGCTTAACATGATAGATTTAATCTAAGATCTTGGATCCCGAGTGATGAAATAAATTGCAATGACTTAACTAGAGTGTATTTGGCCTGGGATTTAGAGAGTCAAGATGACTTCAGTTTTTTTGTTGTGTCCTTAAATTGCTATATGGAATTCGACCTTTTTTTTTTTTTTTTGTATTTTACATTATTGTGAGTGATTATCTCATGTGAAAGATAATGATAATAGAAAAGCAATAAATCAGGAGCCTCTAAGTGTCTACACCTTTTGTGGGATGTGCATTACGTCATCTGGCGATAGGTGATCGATCATTTGGAAGCTGATAATTTAGTTTTTTTTCATCTTGTTATTGGAAGAGTTCAAAGTACACTTGGAACTGCATTCTTTGTGAAAACTGAAAACTATGGCATGGAGGACTGCAGAACTTAGAACTAATTGAAAATGATTTGGTTGGAGAAGTGAGATGAATGAGTGATTTTCTGCAAATGCTCATAGATGAATTGGTTTTTTACTTTTCTCTTCTAAAATAAAAATGTTAACTCAATCTTTTTGTATGTTTGTCTATCTTGTCTTTTAGGTGCAAAATCAGATGCAAACTGATGAAGGTGAAAAAAAGCGAGCTTACCTAACAAGGGAAGAACTTAGTCAGTTACCGGATGATACAAATATCTACAAATCCATTGGTAGGAAACAACTCTCCGTTTTGAGTAAATATTTTATTGATTATTCTATTGTAAGAATCAAAAGCAGCGCTATGGTATTGAAAGAATTGTTCACGTAGCTTGACTGCCGGTGGCCGTAATTGATTTCTTTAGAAAAGTATTCATTATATCTTATTACCCTTGTTTACGTAACAATTACATTCATTATAAGATTAAATCTCAATGCTCAAATCTTTTGGGAACTTTTACCGTACATTTTTGGATTACGCTAAACACAAGTCTATGCGATGTCTCTTATATCTTTCTTAACTACCTAAGTAGATGTCAATCAAAGCATGTGCAAATATTCAAATGTTCTATCCTACAAATTAAGCTGTGTGTTTTTTTTTCATCTCTGCACTATATTGTTAATAGTGAAAGATAGATTCATGCACGTACTTTTTTAACTGCAGAAAAAGGTGAAAAAGAAGCCCTTCTTGCCATTGAACCATGCCATGATTTATGTGCTTTTATTTTGTTGTCCTTTATTTAGATGGCAACCGAGCTTACTCAAATGTGCCTAAACAGGTTCTGTTTTAGGCCTAGTTTCACAGCATAGTCTTGAAGACCATGGATGAGTGTGTGGGGTTCTTTTCTAGTATTACCACCTAAGCCATATGTTTCTTTTCCATACTCCATTTACAAGGGGGTAAATGGGTAGATAACTTAGTATGGTAGAAATATCATTTCTTAATCAAGTTGTTTGGAACTAGAATTTGATATACTCAACAAAATCACCTATATCTTTGATTACCAAGTCACAATAAAATTGTCTGCTCATAGCTAGATAATGCTTTGGAGAAAGTCAACTATGCAATATATGCAACTAATTAAAGACATTTTGTCAAACCTTGCAGGAAAAGCGTGAGTACTTTGTAACTGCAACTTTTTGTCAAGGAAGTAATTTCCAATTTATGATATGCTGAAGTGATACCTTAGTTCATCCAGGTCCTAATAATTTCTCTTGATATGCAGGTTTGTTCCAGAACCAAAATCATTTCTGTTGAATGAGCAAGAGCAGAAATCTAAAGATAGTGAGATATCTACAAATTCTTTGCAGGTTTGCCATCTGTTTTCTTATAGTCTGTTTACTTGGGAGAGCGGAAAGTAAAACTAAGGAAAAGTTTCCGTCGTTTATTTCATTAAAATTTTCAAAGGGAAGAGAATGACAATCCATCCGCGGATAGTTTTCGAGCTAAAATGGATCACCTCAAAATCGGGCGGAAAGCAGAGGATGGAACAAAAAATTGACGCATATACCCCTTTTCATTCATAAAATTTCACTATATAACAAGGTTTAAAATTTCGACCCGTGCCGATGTTTCGGTCTCAGACTCGAACGATACGGTTTCGGTATCGTATCGTGCCGTGCCGATAAGGTTTCGACATTTTTTTATTTATATATAGTAATTATTAGATAAATATATTTATGGTGTATATAAAAATAAGTTATATATTAATTTTGTATAAGTTTTCAATTATTGAATAACGAAATATTGTTGAAAAAAATAATTAAATATATATATTTTTTAAAGAAAATCAATCTATCAATAACTCAAATTATTAATAATTGAAATTGAAATTTATAGTATATAAATTAATTAATTTAAATAATATATATTTTAAATAGTAAAAATATATTAAAATATTAATTTAATAAAAAATATAAAATACTAAAAAAATTATCTGAATATAAATATATTTTAAAAAAAATCAAATTTTTAAAGAATTTTTAAATTAAATTTAAAAAAAATATTAAAAAAGGGGTTATAAAAGTCCGTTTAAAAATATTATACAAATTTAGGAATTATTCAAATTAATTAAATAAAAAAAAAGAAAAAAACAGTCGAGATTCGCAATCGCGATCGTGCGGGATCGTGATCGCGATCGTGCGGGATCGTGATCGCCATCGCGCGGTCGTGTACAACGGTGGCGGCGCGAACGCTTCCGGCGCTGAAGGCGTCCCGCGACTCCTCCGGCGCCGAAGGCATCCCGCGACTCCTCCAGGGCCGCCGGAGGATTCCCGAGACTCCTCCGGCGGCGCCGGAGGCGTTCCGAGTCCGGTGCCGGTTTCGCCCGCCCGGCGGAACAATAAAAACCGTCCGTGCCAGGCAGCGTGCCGGGCAGCACGGAACGACACTTCTAACCTTGATTAGAATCAACTTTGCAAATCTTACTCAATAATGTTTGTCATTCTGAACCACTCAAAGTGATTATCCAATTTAACCAATCAATAAATACATTTGTGTCAAAATCAAACATCCAAAAACAAAAATATCGCAATAACGTGTTTCTTTGAGTGTTTGTCTATATCATCTTTGTTAACCTTACTCATCAATGTTTTCCAACCCAAACCACCCAAAATAATGATTAAATTTAACCAATCAACAGATACATTTGTGTCAAAATCAAACCAACCATGGAAGTCTGGCATATTGATTTAAATCACTAGGCCATTTTCCCCAAATTATCAGCAAACTAAACTTCAGAATATGTTCCTTTGAGTGTGGATACTAGGATCTGAAAGGAGTAGGTAATAGTAATATTCTTTGGTTTGAACAGTACGAGAAAGTCATGCTTTTGGATTGCTGATGTAATTAGAGCCGTCAATTTGGGTTGATTAGGCCTGCCAAACAATTTAAGTAGATTGGGTTGAAATTTATCAACCAATTTAAAAGCAGACCTAAACTGGCCAACCTGCGCGGTTTGTAGGTCCAGGCGAGGGCTGAGGCGGGGCGGACTCGAGTTGGCCCGCGGGTTGAGAAGGAAAAAAGAATGGAAAACTCAAAACAAAAATAGACCTTCAAGTCAAAGTTTATTTTTGAAATGATTAAATTCAATGAATTATAAAGATTTTTCTATATTTTTTTATTTTTTGGTGGGCTGACCCAATTTCCCACCGGCCCTGTTGGATGACGGGGTTTTGGTTGACTGGCCCGACCCGCCAAACAATTTAAGTGGATTGGATTGAAATGTTATCAACTCATTTTAAAGTAGGCCTAAATGGGCCAACCCGTGCAAATTGCGAGTCTAGGCAGATCGGGTCGGGTTGGCCCGCGGGTTGAGAAGGAATTTTAAAAAAAAACTTAAAACAAAAATAGGCCTTCAAGTCAAAGTTTATTTATGAAAGGATCAAATTCAATGAATTGAAGGAATTTTTCTATATTTTTTTATTGTTTGATAGGTTAGCCTGCCTAACTCGCAACCCACCTTGGGTTGGGCTGGGTTGGAAATTTCCCGGCCCGCCTAGCTAGATGACAGGTTTTGGCAGGCCAACTGGTCTCATAGCTCTATTCATGGATAATTTTAATAAAATTAAATGTATTTAAGACGAGAAATGAATTTCCGAAGTACAGGCACAGCGGTTTATGCAATATGGACCTAGTAATGGAGTGCACAAAACTGAGAAAGTTGATTTTAGAAACCATCCAGATGGAATCAAATCTCAGACACATGAAGAAGAAGACCAAAAATATTAATGCATCAAACATGGCCATTAACAAATCTGCACCATTATGCTCACTCAATAGAAACCAAAACATGGCCAAATCAGAACCAAATCATCAATGTATTTCAACTTGTAAACAAACTAGTAGTGAGGTAGCAACTAAATTATTATTTAGATCACCTTAGTGATGATCTCAGCATCTGCTTGAAGGCCTTACTCCTCAATATCTTGATTCATTGTGTTATTTAGTTTGCTTAATTTAAACATGATTGTGATTCCCAATCAAATAAATAAGATTTTATTTTACTGAACCATGTGGAAGGCAGGAATATATAACACATATCCATCTTTGTTGAATTTCCAATATCACATATGCATGTATATACTATCCTGAAATGCCTACAAATTTTACAAAGAAAGAGAGATATCATCACCCTTATCAAATAACTATCTGTAGCATATAAAAGGTGAATTGGTTGCAACGGCAATCCTCTAGTTTTGAAACTATCATAGACTCCAAATCTGTCTGATGACTTCCCTTGAGGATTGTTTTAATAATCCATATGAAGCCCTAAAGGATTGATTGCCTATGTTACACTCATTTGGAAGGCCAATTGCAGCATATTTCTCCTCGAGGTTTTAAAAGCATGTGAGAAAGGAAATAAAATAGGACATGTATAATCTACAATGTGGTTATGCAGATCTATATGGTTATTATCAAGAAACCAAACAATAATTTTAATAATAATAAAATATAATACAGGAGATAATTAACTGTACTATAATTAATGAAATAAATAACAAAACATAAAAAATTAATTACACCAATCATATAACGGTACATATTTACCATCAACCAAAACATGTAGAGGTAAGTGGTTATGCAAACAAACAAAAAAAGAAATTGAAAACTGATGTTTAAATCATTTTAAGCAACATAATCTCCATAGAATTCCTCATAGTTATTATGTTGCCCCTCATTCCCTCCATCTAAATCAAATTGTGATTTATGAGATTTTAATCACAAGATATTGTTGAGTCTGGAGATCTCGGTTGAAATAGGCCATTAGCTCTTGGACATTTTACGATTAAAATTCATATAGATTTTGAACCAAGTGTCATTTACTCATTCTAAACAGTCAGACAGCCTCCCTTTAAACATTGTCTTATCTTTAGACAAGGATCTAAATTGGCCATCTTCTTCATGTCTACTCTATGCCTCAAGAAATTAAGTGATAACTAACAAAATACCCTAGTTTTGGTGAGCCAATTGAAGATTAAACTAAATTGCACATATTAGTAAATGCAATGAAGTGATCCAAATGTGATGTAGTGAAGCATATGTGAAGGCATACACCCACGTGGACCTTTTAAAAAAGATAAAAGGACTTACAGGTAGCCCCTCATCAGAAATATAAAAGTAAGGACACTCCCTGCCCTCATTTAAAGTTAGGACAGCCAAATTTGAAAAGGAAGTAATTAATCATAGAAAAAGATATTTTTGACAACTGGAAACAAAGCTTGAAATAATTTTAGATGTTGATATTGAGAAAGGTTCCTGTAACAGCACTTTTAAAAATAATATAATTGCAAGAGTTTAAAAGATTAATATTAAATGGCTCAAGTAATATCAACTAAACAAGAGACAATCAAGACCAAATGAATTTAAAGGAAAAAATACAAAGAAAGACACTAACAAAATAATACAATGCATAGTTTGAACTTGGAAGATGTTAAATTTAAAGATCATATAGTAAGATACAATATGCTTACTAATATCAACTCAATAACATGCAAAATGAAATACCATATCTAAAGGCCTTCTTTGTCGTGCAGCTTCTGATGAAACTTTTATAACATAATAACATCTTGTTAAAGTGATAGGCATAGCTAATAGAAACAAAACTTGGCATGCTTAATACTGAATTTAGTTGGCATGAGCATTTTATGACTGTTACTAATTCAACAATTTAGAAATTCCAATGTAATCCAACAAGTCTTTACCATGATGACTTTTCCTATCATAATTAGGAGTATATTAAATCATGATTCCTTAACAAAAAATGTTACTTGGACCCATTTCCAATTCAAAAATCTAAGAACAAAATTATGGCCACAAAGTGCCATAGAGTTCCAAGTGATTTAAAAGAGCATGAGTCTGTGAAATGGATGAGGCAATAGAAGGTGATTCATGATTATTAGCTCACATAACGATGGATAAAAAAAAAAGAATCAATAGACGAGCTATAAATTGTAC
Organism: Kaempferia rotunda; assembly: GCA_037177415.1. Lineage (NCBI taxonomy): Eukaryota > Viridiplantae > Streptophyta > Magnoliopsida > Zingiberales > Zingiberaceae > Kaempferia > Kaempferia rotunda. Next base: position 12,338 of record JBAMIB010131144.1, read on the forward strand.
CGGGCATCTTCTGACATAGAATTGCTGAATTCCTTAACACATCAGCTTTCTTCTTTAGGTTGCTTGATCGAAGCAAGTCGTACAAGTCCCTGCACCCAAATACTTGTGGGATGCCAAACGAGCCGACGAAGAGAACCAATCCAAGCGCGTCCACTGCAGATGCAACCTGCAACCCGCCCTCATTGATAAGACGAGACCTCCAAGATAGGGCGGCCATCTCGGCACTCTGCTGAATCGACTCCTCAAGCTCCATGGAGGTGCATCCAGATAAGACATAGAACTCGAGGATGAGGATACAAGCCCGACGGAAGACAACCATGGGATCATCTGAGGGACGATCATAAGCCCTACGGCCCTGAAGGTAGAAGCGGCCCAAAGAGCCAAACACAAGCTTTGCAGGGTCGGGGGCACGGGCGATGGCAGCAGGAACCTCGCGGCGGAGCCACACAACGTCAGAGAGATGGCTAATCACGAACTTGCGGAGGTTTTTGCCGCTAGTAGACTCACAAATAGAAAGCAGCTCCTCGCCGCGATCCATCACCTTGGCTGAAGGAGGCGAGGCAGGAGGGTCCATGGCGCCCTGGGCATCGAGCTCCCGAGAACGAACGTCGATGGACGAGAGGATGGAATCTAGGTCGCCGTGGAGGGAGTGCCACTGGCGGGTGAACTCGTTCAAGACGTCATTGAGATCGAAGAGGCCGCTGAATGACTGGAGGAGCGCCGCAGGTGGGTAGGCGGCAGTCGACCTTGCCGGATTCCCCTCTAGTGTTTGCGGTCGTCCGCCATCGACTTCGAGGGTTTTCTGCTCCATGTTCGTATGATGGATTCTTCTCACACTCCCTGGTTGTTCACCCGCGTAGGGCGTCTTCTTCGCCCACTGAGATCTCCTGCACCACCTCCGCCGCTTCTCCTGCGCACGCCGACGTCCAGTTCGAGTTCGCCGTCGTTTATCGCGTTCTGTTGGGAGATTTGAAGGGCAAGAGAGGCGAGGAGTCGGTTGAAGGATTGGGGGAGAGAAAAGGCCCAAAAGGGTGGGTGAAAGTGCAGCAAAACCATCTAATTTAAGTAAAATATTAGGTTTTATTTAGATTTTGAAAACATAAAATGTGGAAATTACAGCATAAATCTCAAAAAAAAAAAAAATTACAAATTCATTAAAATCCTAAACTGATGTTCTTCACTAATACAAATAGATATGGCCGATATTTTAGCTGATAAGTTAATTTTATTACGTATCATACGAAATTTTTAGCCTGGCCACGCTTTTAAGCACCATTGTGAGGGTTGTCTAAGAACATCCAAAAAATTATTATGTAAGCTAAATTTTCTCTCTCGATATATAAGAAAATTTCAGCATGCACAAT
>JBAMIB010131244.1:0-13700 GCA_037177415.1 Kaempferia rotunda
GCAAAATCATGAGAGTTTATGCATAAAATGGACAATATCATGTCATTGTGGAGATATCTAAATTTTTTTGGACCCAATAATTGGTATCGATGCCCGGACTGCTAGAGGGATTAACCGCCGACTGTGCATAAGAGTCATGGTTCAATCTAGCCATGTGGGTAGAATATTGACATCGAACAAAGAAAATGAGGGCACCCATGTCTGGATCAAAAGGACCAGACACCATGTAAAAAGTCTTAGTTGCGGTTATGCAAGGAAGTCATAATAGGTCGGTTGGACCGAGAGGTAGGTAGTCATAGTAGTGCAGTTGGACCGAGGGGCAGGAAGATATGGTGGATCAAGAATCGGATGTCAAACGGATATGTTTTCCGCTTAAGGGGGCCTATTGTCCTTTGTTTAAGGGGGAATTTTTGGAGTTGCAAGGTTACAAACATAATCCCACGTTGAAGACACATGAACAAGATCATGAGTTCACCATAGAAAGATATTTCCATTGGTATAAGCCCTTTGGGTAAGAGCCCAAGAGCAAAACCACGAAGACTTAGGCTCAAAGTGGGCAATATCATGTCATTGTGGAGATATCTAAATTCTTTTGGACCCAACAGGAAGTTCATGGAACATCGGCTACATGCAGAGCCCATTTGTTACCCTGAGAAAGAGGGTTAGGTTGCATAAGCAACGGTTGGAGCATGCTCACGGAGAGCAACCATCTTGTCCATTAGATGTTGTGGCAACACTCATGTTGATTGAACAAAAAAGTATGCTGCTAACTCATTGGCACCTGCCTGTAGGGCTTGCACCAAGCTGCCCATGCTGAGCAAAAAGGACGCTGATTCCTTGTGGTGGAGATGCTGGATGTTGGCGGCAACACATGTAGATTGATCACACAATAGATTATGATTGTTTAATGACAAAATTAGGATCCACAAGTACTTCATTAAGGAAACAATAGTTAGGCTCTGTCTAGGATAGAAGGGAAGATCAACTTCTCCATATAAGGTTTGGAATGTTTTTGGTTGGCAGAAACAACAACAACAAGTCTTCCAACTATTATAACTGATCCACTTGTTTATGCACAAATAAGCTGACAAACAAGGGAAATGGCATGAGGAAATAGCTGCTTAATAACTAGGTGCATGTAAGAAACACATTTTCTTTGATAACTCTAACTAATAACAGAATCTCTATTTTCCCATCATTCCGTTCTAACAAATATGAGCTGGATCATCCGGTACTAGGCAATACTGCACAGTAAGATGCCTGATGCCTGATTCTAGCATACACTATAGGCTGATTTACTTAAATCAGTATATGGCATGCAACTATACAAATATTAATGATCCATGCTCTCGATTGTCAAAAACGTCCAAAATAAAAGCACTTATCTGTAATAAATACTCATGTAATAGAAGCAGTTGGAGAAAGGGATTAACCTTCACTGAGTTTCCAACAAGATTTGTAATAATCTGCCTGAACCGTCCAGGGTCTCCAATCAAAATCTCTGGAACTTGTTCAGATACATACACAGCCATCTGGTCACCACAAGGAATATAAGCAACGGGATAAGAAACAGAAGTTGCAAAAGGGATGACAGTCAGAAGTAGTAAAGGGTGTGAAAACATTTGATGTTATCAGAATCTGTTGATAAAGATTTTACCTCTATGCCTTTAGCTTGAGACTTGTCAGAAAATAGAGATAATACATTATCCAGAACATCACGAAGATCAAAAGGAACAGCCTCTAGCTCAAGTCTGCCAGATTCTATCTTAGCCAGATCAAGGACCTCATTTATTATAGCTATTAGAGCCTTTCCGCTTGATTGAGCAGTCATTGCAAAATCTTTCTGGGTTGGATCAAGTTCTGTGTCCATCAGCATCTGTAGCATACCTAATTTGAAGGGAACAAATTCTTAATGGCATTTTCTTCTAGATGCAGTTCCAGATAAACAAAATGAACTGCAGAGACCATAAGAATAGAATGAATGATGTTAGAGTTTCAAAAGTGTCACAAACCTAAGACACCATTCATTGGAGTCCTGATTTCATGTGAAACTGTTGCCAGAAACTACAATGAAAAAGTATGATACATCAGTTCGAGGATAAAAATAAAGCAACTATTACACAAAAGGAAAAAATTCTAGGAGAGACACCACAACTGATCCACACTTAATAGATTTATCACAATACATATTAAGTAATAGAGAATAAAACACCTGAGATTTTGCCACATCAGCAGCTTCTGCTTGGACTTTCAGCTCTCTCATTTGACGATAATCATATTCCACCTCCTCAATACGGTTTAGAGTGGCATGAAATATATGTCCCACAAGGAGAACAATTACAGCAACCCCTACAGACATTGCTATTGCTGACCAAGGCAGTGGGCGCTTGTGCTTGAATCTAGAATGGAACAACTTTTTCATTTAAGAGACCAATTGTGTTCTCTAACAATAATGATAATATAACTTTATATTAGGATACGTACCTGCAATGCATTTCGTGCTTACGGGTGGGGTCCCCAAAATCAACATTGCTAATATATGTCTCGCCAGCACCAGCAGCATCAGGACCATACATCCTAATTGGTGCAGAAACATTTGTTGTGTCATATAAATTAACAACAATGGTTTGCTTGCTGGCGAGCTGATGAAGAAGTTTATCCACTAAAGATGGGACATCAAAGGATGAACCAAGATATCTGTTTGAGAAAATTATTTTTAGAAATCCAAAACTAGAGTAGGAAGAAAAAAGAGCATTTTGCTGATTTTCAAAAGCAAATAACTGACACAACATACCCTACAGTGGCACTAATACGTTCTTCTGGTGTAGCATTTGGAGGCAGGCTAGTGTTGTACACTGCAAAAGTAAGCACCACACCAAGATGATTGGACTTCAAAAGATTGAAAGGAGAAGTCAAGACACCCTTCCCACTAGCCCTTGCTCGTAGTATGTTCTCACGGTCTTGCTGTTAAAAATAAAAGCAAACTATTAACTCAATAAAGAGACATCATTCATGATTAATTCATTGATATAAAGCAACATTCAACATATTTTGTATATATTAAAAGCAAAAAATATTAACTCTACTTTGTCTGCTTTACTTAATCATACCAACATACTTCAATTCCTTTACCTACGTTCTATTTAATCATGCACGACTACAACATGCTAATTATTTTTAATAATATATCCTATTGTAACAGCAAGAACACAGTTGCTGCAGTTATTGCTATTTACTTAGTTCTTTAGTACAGGGCATTAAGACAATGTGAATTGACCACAGCAATTCATAATATAACAAAAAGAACAAATTACCAAGTGCATGTACTCAAGCTTATCTTGCATCACCAGCCATATGTATCCAACATATATGATGTACTTGAGAAAGCAAAGGCAAAAAGAAGATAGTAAACCAGAACCAGACTCTGCTCATGTGAAACATGACGAATTATAACATTAAACCTTGATGAAAGAAAGCATAGGTCTTGTGACTTTAAGATGATGCAACTAATGCTTAGAACAGTTGATTACGCATTCATATTCATGAATATGTTAAGAAAAAACAAATTATAATGGCAATGGAAGACATAAAATACCAGATGAAACTGGATATTCAATATGACAACAATGCAATGGTCTTAGGAAGTCACCTTGCCAGACATCATATCAATTGATACTATGTGTGATACTGTCTCTTGTGATAATATAACTGGTGCATATTCATCTTGAACAGGAGAGGGGTCAAGTTCCTCAGGGTTGTAGTCATCCTTAACCAGGGATTGATCTTCGGTCTCCATCTTTTTGATCCTCCATCCATGCTTCTTCTCAAACTCCTCCCTCTCTGCATGTAATACTCTTAAAGCATAAGCAACACCACTCATCAATGGCCTCTCAAATGCAGTTCTTCCAGTGTACTCTGCAAATATTTGCTGCATAAGAATATTAATGAGGTTACGTAGTGAAATGCTTAATGTTCTTAACTATGCTTCTGGATCTATGTATTCTCTAAATCATGTATCTTCAGAAAAGTCTCAATAGGTCTCACAAAAGCTAACTATCATGTCAAAGTATACACATAACTAGAAAAAGGATTATATATATAATTTTCAAACATAAGGTCAGTTGATTGTCGATACCAAAAGAAACATGGACAAGAACACTGCACAATATACAAATGGGACAAAGATAATGAATTCAATAGCAAGTTTCATCTTACAATAGCAATTAACAATTAAAACTTAAACATGAGATCTGTGATGTCTAAATACCTGATCAATTGCAGAAGGTTGCTTCCCATGATGGAAAGTTGAGACTAGAATGGCTAAAGCATGCACATGATTCATGCTCACATTAAACTGATCCTGCAGCATCCGAGCTCTCTCATCACACATGCTAACAAGAGTCTCTTTCATTCTCTCAGTAATTGTTGCATTCATATTAATAAATATCCACAAAGAGATTGAAAGGCCAAGTAGAATGCCTAGAATCAGGAAATTCTTGTTCCATCTGCGTGATCTATAATGCTTTTGCAACTGAAATTGTTTATTTGCGGACTTCGTAAATACTCCAAAAGCAAATCCCCCAGAGAAGAAACCTATGGCCACTACAAGCTGAGAAAGTATGCTATACAGAGTTCTAGAAAATACTCTCACTTGATCCGGTGAGGATTTTGCCAATTCTCTCTCATATGACATAGTTTTGGAGTCCTACACAAGAAGCAGACAGATTGGATAGTAAATATCCTTAAAATTTGTCTGTTTAACAAAAAAAGTGACCATTCAGAGCTCAATGATACAAAAATAAACTAGTTCGAGAAAAATGTTTTGAGAACTTTCTGGTGTTGTAGTTAAATTGAAAAGATTCAATGGAGAATATATTTCAGTCAAAGTGGAACATCTTGTCAATTATCAACTTGGGAAAGTGACCTCTGAAGCCAGAAGGCATCATGCTTGAACAATATCTAGAAAAATAACCTAAAAATTGATTTAACTGATTTGATTCAGTCAATTTGATCATTCTATATCAATGATGATGCCATATGATCCTATAAATATTATATATTAAAAATAGAAATAGTTTTTAATTATTAATTAATCTATTTGTTCCTTTATATGAAAATGTTTGTTTTATATCTAACTATTTCAATAATTTATTATATTGTTTATGCATGTTTAGTATTATTTTTATAAAATATTTTACTAATCATCATTTCTTAATAATTTTTAATAAAAGGTGCATAAAGCTCCCCCAATACGAGGTCGAGGTCCCGAAGAAAGGTCAAACCACAATCACTATATCATACAACAACTTTATCATTGTACCAGAGCTCTCTTTTTTAATAATTCTTAATACTAAATAATTTGCATGCAAATAATGTAACAAGAATTATTACAAATATATCATAATAAAAAATATAATCAATTATAATTTGATGTTCATATTGTTATACATGGGAAGAATAGTGCTAAATTTAGCCTTAGACTACATTTAACAGCATAATGCTCTATTCACATTGAAATAAGATAAGGCATCGAGAGACAAAAAGTGCAAATTCTATAGCATGCTATATGGCTAACATCCCATACCTTGCATCTTCTTTATCTATTCATCTTGTCTAGCCACTAACATAAGTATTTATTATTTCTGGAAGGAAAATGCCATGGAGAAAACAAAAGGCAAAAATATTCACAGTCGTAGAACATAGGTTGATTGAATGCTTTTTAGTTATTCGCTGTATGATATAGGCCTGGTGGGGGAAATTATCCTTAATATGCTAAGGTAGATAGGTCATTATCTTTGAGAATATTAGACTGCTTGATGAATCTTAATTGGGTCAATGGGCACAATGTAAATTCTCCCTCTGCTCAAGGTAAAAAAGTAAGAAAAAAAGGAAAAAAATCTCCCACATTTTGCATGTTTCTTAGAAATTTATATAATTGGGCCAATGGGCACAATGTATAATGTAGGCCTGGTGGGGGAAATTATCCTTAATATGCTAAGGTAGATAGGTCATTATTCTTGAGAATACTGGACTGCTTGATGAATCTTAATTGGGCCAATGGGCACAATGTAAATTCTCCCTCTGCTTCAAGGTAAAAACGTAAGAAAAAAAAGGAAAAAAAATCTCCCACATTTTGCATGTTTCTTAGAAATTTATATATTATCACAAAACTAGTATGCAAAATTCTATGTTCAGAGTGAAATTACAAAACAGTTTGCAAACCTTTTGAGATGTTGCACCTATGGTTGTTGAAGGCATAATTTTTTGAGGGGTGATATATGACAGAGATGATTCTGTAGAGTTTATGCAACCAATTTGAATTGAACACCTCCCACCAAAGAATATGTTTCTCCCTATCAGGTCCTGCTGGCCTTGGGAATGGTCCATTTCTGAATTTAACGCTATTAATGTTTGCAGCAGCTTACTGCCTAGCTTTGCATCAGATACAGATTTGTTCGTGCATTCAAAGAATCTTCCCTATGACAAAATATGTTTAACATGAAAATGAAGATCAGGAGAAAAATCCATCTTAGCGATATGACTGTATTCCTGAGCAAATACACACTGTGATTTTTCTAAAATAGGAAGCTAGATGGAAACAAATGCTCTCTTGCAGAAATCATATTATTTCTTATAAAAGCTTCCTCTTAACCATTCCGAATATGACTTAGCAAACAACCTGAGTTTATATAATTCTCATGAATAGTATGTTTGGATTTCTCATCTTCGTAAATCTTCTGTATAGATGTAAAAAATATCAATGAACCCAAAATGCTTATGCTTTTATTATTTCATAGAGTTGTCATCTAACTTGTTATGTCATGTAGATAGATTTCCATACACTGGATATAATTAAGGACACAATCAAAAGGACTGCTTGAATTACCAAATTTTAACTATCTAATTAAGGTAGATAACTATGTACTTTGATCATTTTGCAAAGTTTACACGTATACATTGGTTTTGTTTCTCAGCAGCATGTCCTAGAGTAACCCTTTTAGGCAATGTTCACAAAACCAAACCAAATATTGAATTGGCAACACTACTTGTGTGATTCAATTGTTTGAGTGGAAATTGATATTATAAATATGAATAAATTTTTTACAAGTAAAATATTTATATTAATTAATAAAAAACTATTATACATTATTAAACATAAAAAATTAGAACTTAACATACAATTAAATACATGATATAAACAATATATTCAAATTCATGTGTACTACAAATTATTAAAAAAACACATTGTCAATGTATACTATGACCAACAGCTATTGTAAAGGCAATCAAACCATTGCACCAAAACGTTTGCAGATTTTGCCCCATACCCCAAAAAACAGAAAAGAAGGTTTTATGTGTTAATAACTTAATATAATAATATTATTATGGAGAATATGTTATTATGTTGTGGGTTTAACCTCACGTTAGAGTTTTAGGTTTATGGTTACCTCGAGATACAGTAGTTCTTTCTCAGATTCAACATATCCATTCTACTGGTTTCCGGTTCAACTGGGTTTTGCTGGGGGTTTCTTTTTCCAATTTTCCATCTTGATACATCAAAAACGCATTGGCATTTGGTTACTGATAAAAAAGGCAATACTAGGATCTACTTCTCATCATAATAAATATATAAAAACTGATAAATATTGATCCAAATGGAATTGTGCTACAAGTTGTTAAATGAAATAGTTTCCTAAAAGCACACTCCTTTTGATAACTACGAATGGAGTTCAGAAATGACAAAATAAAATTAATCAAAATTTTCATAACATCAATAGGTCAACTGAAAAATCTGGCATCAAGCAGTCTGATGAATTACAGAGTGATCTCAAACATATTATAATGCGCAAAGGCATATTTACCAAGTAATATATGTTTCAGTATCAAAGTCAATGAGAGAAAGTTGATGCAAAAACATCAAGTTTTTCCCTTGATGAAGAAACTCAGGATCTTTTCATTTAACAGTCAAATAAATATAATACATCTGTTCATTTGTACTCTTCTTGCTTGATTTTTCAAAATAGGATTAATTTTACTACCATTCCACAAAGAATCAATCTCAAAGGTAAATAAGGGAAACATTAATCTGCTCCTTCTTCTGGCCAATTTCACTAAGGTGAATAAGGGAATGGGAAAAAACTACCTTAAAAATTGTCCACACTCCGCAGAATAGTTTCCATCCTCTAGTGTAAACTGATCCTAAGGAAGGGTTGTTAGACTTGTCCCCCACGTGAACTCCTTTTCCTTAGTTCATCACGTTCCTCTATCTCACTCATTGTTCCTCCCTCGCATCTCTACACACTTCTCTTTGGATGATAAGTATATACCCTTGATTTCAAGAAGCAGGCAACTGATATATCTTTGCTTCAAAAAATTCAGCTCCACATCACTCTATTTTTGTTGCTCATATCTGGAATCTGATTTGGTAGCTTGTTCCAACAGAATAGCTGGTGGATTAGTTCACCCTCAAATAGATTTCTAGTTGAATCTATGCCTCCATCATTTAATTGCTATAGAATCTCCTGCTCTATCTTAGATCTGAGCTGACTCATGCATCCACATCTCTTTTGTCTCCATCGATATACTCCAAACGAACAACAGAAGCAGTGTGGAACACACCTTCTCCAAGTCACTTCAAGAGAAGTTCCGGTTCCCCTTCTTCCTTCTTCCAGCACATATGTAGTCTACTGCATGCTACTGTATATGTCGCTTCAGGAGAAGCGCACTCGAAATATTTGTTCTTGAGACGTCCATATTTCAGCTCTCTTTGTCGACAGTCTAATCTGAGATACAACGATCATCGTTTGTATGTCCTTTCAAAGTTATCATTTCCCTATCTGTGAGTATTATGTTTTGAGTTCCATTACTGTCGTGTCTAATCTATGCTCCCCTTATGAAAATTTCTCTACTTTATTTATCAAACTAAAAATAGATAATATCTATGCTCTAGCTCGAGGGGCTTTAATGGAGTTAGTAGGTGTAGTGCATTGAGTCCCACATTGGTATTCCTAGGTTAAGGTTTTATCATGAGTCCTATATACACCCATGTAATATATACCTTTAAAAGATTCAATAGAATGTTTCTTTCCCTTAACAACAATTTTAAAAGTGCAAGGATACCCATTGTATAGTAGTTTGCATCCCCTAGTTGACTTGTTCTGCCCTATCAACCCAAATAACATCGATTTCGCATTCACCTAAAATGATAAAATGAAATATATCAAAGTGATATGAAATTTTTCTAAATTCGTGTCTGAAATTGTAATTAACAGATTAAAAATGTGAACCTAATGACAAGTCAAATATGAAGCTCATGCCATGCCTCCAATTCATCCTAGTCAACCAAAACCTTAGTCTAATAAATTTTATATCACAATGTATTCCCAAATCTGGATTTGAAGAACAATATCATCACTGAGTAAAAAGTTAACCAAAACACTTAGTATAGAGGATGGTACTTAGTCCAACTTGTGCTACTGCAGTTAACTCTTAAAAATAAATCTAGCCATTAACATCAAAGGTTATCAAAATAGTTCCACAGATTCAAATGATGAATAATCTACAAAATACTGATTAAACTTTCCTAGCAGCAATAGAAGCTTTTCATGGAGGGAGATATGTAAGTTCTTTGATTTGCACATATCAGATAGCATCTAACAAACACACAAATAAGTAATATATTTCTTTCCTTCCATGCCTACAAGTAAAAAAGATGAATGGAATTGAGTGAAATAAGTAAACTTTTCATTCCTCCAAGTAAACAAAGCATCACTGACCATTGGTGAGCAAAATTACAAAAGGCAGAGTGTACCTGATCCAGTGAGGAGATCAGGAAAGCCAAGGCCCTCAGTTGATCTGTGCAGGAGTTGAATCGATCGAACAGCATCTTCTTTATTGGATTTCGCAGATCCCTAATTCCCAACTCCAAAATCCCGGAGTTCCCCGGCTCCCATAATAACCATATCGAGCAACTGACGCAACAGAGAACAGATAGAACCATCAACCCGTTTCTCGACCTTACAAAACCCTTGCTGTACCGGTCACCAGCAAAGGCGACCCTTTTCTTGGCCATCCTTCAAAGGATTCGCCTCACGAAACTTAAAAAATGGCAGAGGAAGTTGCAGAATGGTGTTGAAGGACAAAGCCAAACAGCCACCCAGTCAAGATGCGAACTTTCCAGAAGATGGTTTTCGAGATGAGACAGTGAGATGAACGCAGCCAGACTTCGGAGAAGCACAAGGGTAGGAGGCAAGAGCTTCCTCTTCTTGTGTCCTTCGCAACCTTCAGGTCAAAGACAAGATCTTGGAACACATCCCAGATGTCTGGCCACAAAACGAAACCAGATCCAAGGCGAGGAGGGCACTGACCCTCTCATGTCAAGCAGTTCCACATGACATGGCAGCTCCCTCCTCCTACTCTTTTTCAGCTACTCACTATTCCCAATTTGCCACTGTCTTCACTGCATCCAGCCCAGGGATCCATCAAGACCACACCTTTTCGAGAAGCCACTCAAGGAGAAAGGCCAGAAGGCACATGGATTTCATCAGAGGAAGAAGATACAGGAAAAAGACGGTTCCTGCTTTATTCTTCTTTGCTTCTCTCGAACACTCCTTATCCCTGCCCAACCCCAAAATCACACCACTACAGAAAGCTCCAATAATAGAAATGATCCCAGAAACACAAACTTTGTTCTGCCTCAATCTAGACAGAAACCATCACTCCGACTTCCTCATCAAACAAGCTAAAAAGAACAGACCTTCAACAATAGAGCTGCAATAATAATAATAGAAGTGTATATCTGTCTCTGTCTCTCTCTCTCTGCACTGTTTTTGTTCTTTTCTTAGCTCCGCAGCATCCTCTCTCTCTCCACAGCTCAACAGACATCATACATGGTGATGCGACGCATATTTGTTAATACAGCTCAACAGACGGTTTGATGCTGTATCATTATCTCATCATCTGGTGGGACTGACAAGGGAGGGTTATTAATACAGTAGGAACAAAATATGATATGTAAATATAGGAAGACCATGATAATTCATGAAGAAAAGGAGCTATGTTTCTTTCATGCAGGTCTTCCCTGTCAACTGATGTGACAAAAAATAATCAGTTTTGTTTTTTTTTTTACGTGGAAGGCAGATGGGAACAGACACCAAACAGAGATAAAATGCAATATTCATTATTTTCTCCTCGGTCTTGTTATCTTACTGTTTCAGCTTCCATATGCTCCGTGGCCCTGAAAAAAAAAATAATTTAAGGATATATAAAAAAATATTAAATTTTTAGATGGATTTATTTATAAATTAAACATGTGAATAATCCGATCCTTCAAAGTGATCTAACTTAAGTTTATTAAATTCGGGTTATTGGATACGGGCTTAATGTGTAGAATATTTTAGTCAATCTGTTATTATCTATGGGCTGATAACAGATTGGATTTTTATATAAAGGGGAGGTTCTTGAGGGTTTAGGGTGAAGAAAAATCAATCTTGACCTAGTTTCTTGTTCCCATTTATAAGAAGTTTTTCGGCGCCGTCATCCCCTAAGCTCCTTGGAAGATCTTCCTTCTATTTTCCACTGTATCTTCTTCCGCATGGATCAAATCGACGACGTTAAAGACAAGGATATGATTTTTTAATCAGGTTCCTTATCAATTTATTTATGTTTATTTATTATGTCATATTATACGATGAAATTAGATTTTCTTATTTTTGTATTTCATATTTAAATTTTATTCCAGTTGCCTAAAATTCATACGATTTAGATTTGCTGAAAATCATGTCATACGATTTAGAGAACCAACATAGAACTCATAAATCAACCATTTATAATTGAAGCCAACATGAAAAGAGTAAAGAGACACAATATCTAACCTTAATTACTAAACTTTGTTTATTTGTTGAAAAAAATAATCTATTTGTAGAAAAATTACGAAGAGTTCCACTGTACTATGCATCTCTGTTAACCATTCATTCTTCTGTATTACAATATATTTATACATTCTTCGTACGTAGCAATTGTTAGTTAATCATCAAATGATTAATAAAGGATTTATTATATTATATTTTATTAATAAAAAATAAAATTATAATTATCATATTTGTTTATATCGATATTAAATGAATAAGTATAATAATATCTTATGTATAGTAGTAGGTTCTAGACTATAATATATCAATTAGTTAAATTTATAGTGAGAGGTTGTAGAGGACACTACTCTTAACTATTCTTAGTCAAGTATTAATATACAAGAACAATATTAATACGTCGAGACTAGCATGTAGGTCAATTAATGAATTCATCTCACAAGTCATGGATATGAGATATCAAGTTGACACATGAATATATATTAGAGAATATATACTGAATTGATCCGTCATGAAAATATTTCATAGATTGTTATATGTTTGTCATAAATATTCTCATAGTGACTATTGATATGATTAATAGTATTTAGACCTGAAGTCACTACGGTTCCCTACATAAGGAGTGATTTATTTTGATGTCAACAAACATCACCTGTAACAGGGTGAACTATAAAGTCGATCACTTGGTATGCAATAAGTTATGCGGGAGAAATGTAAGTGATGTAGATGAGATATATCTCTTCCATATAACAGAAGTGATCTCTCATGCTCAAATTAGCCAATATGAGCCATTAAGCTTATTTGATTGAGTGTGTCTACTTAGGGATCAAGAAACATAAAGATTGATAAAAGAATAACACGATCTATGCCACATTGATCAATCTAGATATAAAGGATTTAAAAGGACAAAGTCATACAAGATAATAGACAAATGTTAGGTCGGATTTTGACATTCTCGTCATTTGGAATACAATGATGCATTGCTAGATGTCTCATTACTTATGTATTTAAAATGGTTTTAAATACATTGCCAATGTTATGAGGGTCTATTGGGTCTCACACAAAGAATACGTTGGTTTAGAAATTGAGTCTAATCCAAATTAGATTTATTGAGTTATATTTAAATGAATTCGGATTAGACACATTGGATTGATGAGTTAGACTCATTGGCTTATTGTGTTAATAGTTTATTGGGTTAATGGTTAATCAAATTTACTAAATCCAACTCATTTAGAAGATGATGTAAATTAATGGAGAATAACTTGTTAAAGATCGGAGGTCGGTTCTTGTTTTCCTATTAGGTTAGTGCAAGCGGAAATACAAGCAATATAGATAAAGACAAGATTAGATTACCAATGCTAACGCCTTCGTTTACTTGGTATCCACCTCCAGCGGAGGTGACTAGTCCAAGGGTCCACACGTATACGATCTTCCAATATGAACTTGCTTCTTCTCGGTAAAGCAAACCTCCCACAAGGATCATTCTTTCTCTTTACAATTAGGAGTGAATGAGGAGGAAGAAGAAAAACAATTGAATACTTGGGCCAATACGAAAATATCATTAGAGCACTCGCCATTTTTGTGCCCATGACTCCTCCTTAAATAGGAGCAGAGAATGGAGCTAAGACTCCACTCAGCCCGACACCAGTCGACTGGTCCAAGCACCAGTCGACCGGTGCCTCACAACGTTCTCCACAGAATCCGCGTTTCTACGCAACGGCTAGCCAACGGCTAGTTACCAGTCGACCGGTGCCTGACAACGTTCTCCACAGAATCCGTGTTTCTATACAACGGCTAGCCAACGGCTAGTGACCAGTCGACTGGCCAGTCGAC